>SDVV010034727.1:0-11141 GCA_016164225.1 Gammarus roeselii
GTTACATTTCCTAAATTCTGGAATCTAGTTACTGCCAAGTTGCGCTTTGTTGCCTGCAGCATTTTTCTTCTTCTCTTGTTTGGTGTTCTCATGCGTGAGATTCCCTGCACAGAGTCTGATCGCATGCATGGGATCCCAGTTTCCTGTCTTTTATTTCTTTTGGGCCCCCTTCACCTCAAGGACGACTGCGAATCATTCTGGCTCTTGAGCAGTGTATGCCGAGTGATAACGCTCTTAACTGCTTTCTAAGGAGTGCTGGGACCATTTGGCCTCAGCAGATTCAGATTTTATGTCCCCTCTGTGACCCCCGTGCATACCTTTGATATTGAGAGCGTGAAGTGACTCTGCGCAGTCGTCAACGTAATCATTATACCTAACATTTCATCCACCCTTTGCGCTTGTGTGATGTTTATTATTATCAATGATGATACCCATGAAGGTTTACATTCTCTGCATGTTAGGCGATTACAACAACGGTTCTTGGCCGTTTTATATTTGCTCGAAAATTGCAAAACACAGGCGCGCTGCTAACTTTTATACTCGTGCTCGAGCTGTATATTTGTATTAATTCATCACTTTCATTAGTACCGCATCAACACTACCTGTTAAGAAACCTGTATCCATTTCATAGCAAGTAATTTATTCCATGACGGGCAGAACAACTCCGGACAACAATGCAGCCGACAGTTCATGCAGCCCGTCAGCTCTCTTTGGAGACAAGGCCATCACTGCTCCCCAGCCGGCTCCAAGCACCAACGCTGGTGAGTAGTGCTGCTCTCTCTGCTAGGCTGGTGTGGGTTTCAGGGCACCAAATAATTTTGTGTGTAGGATTGTGTGCGTCCAGGGATATCAGCTTGCAAAAGTGTTCTGACGTCTCATGTTGAGGGTCTGTGTCGCTCCTCTCGGCCTAGCTTGTGCAAGGAGTGATGTGGTCATTGTTGGTGAATAGAATACACTTTATTGTCTTTCAATCTTTGACACCTAGTCAAAGACGGGCTTGACACGTTATTTAGCCACAAAATGACCTGCGACGGCCACCTCAACCTACACCAATAATGCTTTATTATGTGTCATTTCTTGCTGCTCACTGTCATCAAAAGAGATATGCCAATATGTCTTGCAAATGTTAAGATGACTCGAAGCTGCAACCCTTAGTTTCTTGTGCAAGTCTCCTCAAATGCGTGGCCAACGTTACTAATTTGACAACCGAATTGGGCCAATTGAAACCCCTCGTGTTGTTACCTTGGTCACAAACACTTAAAACGTGTCGCCAACTTTGACGCCGATCTTCTTGTTTGAAGGCGAACTTTTATCACCATCAAGTATCTGATGAAATGGCGGCACCTGGTCGCAAAGCAGCAATCCGAGGGTGCGTACCGCATCGTAAGCTGTGTACAGCACCGTAGACTGTGTACAGCACCATAGGTTGTGTTCGTACTACACCGTAGTTGTGTACAACCTAAGCTGTGCACAGCACCATACGCTGTGTACAGCACCATAGGCTGTGTACAGCACTGTAGGCTGTGTACAGCACTGTAGGCTGTGTACAGCACTGTAGGCTGTGTACAGCACTGTAGGCTGTGTACAGCACTGTAGGCTGTGTACAGCACTGTAGGCTGTGTACAGCACTGTAGGCTGTGTACAGCACTGTAGGCTGTGTACAGCACCGTAGGCTGTGTACAGCAGCACCGTAGGCTGTGTACAGTACCGTAGGCTGTATACGTACTACACCGTAGTTGTGCACATGACCGTAGGCTGTGTACAGCACCGTAGGCTGTGTACAGCAATGTAGGCTGTGTACAGTACCGTAGGCTGTATACGTACTACAAATAGGTTGTGCACATGACCGTTGGCTGTGAACAACACCGGCCCATTTCCAATTGTCTCCGACTCGAGGCAAATAAAAAATTGCAAACTGGTTGTAAATGTCTTGGAAATATGTCAAATTAAACTAACGGTCAATGCGTCAATTGGTACTTTCCAAGGTCGCAGTTCTATTTGCGCAAATCTTTAAATGACACGTAGCCACGTATTTGCCAAATTTTACCCATTCCAGATTTTGCTCCCTTAAATTAAAATTGCAACTGTAGACGGACGGAGGAATTCCTGCAGGCTTGCAATCTAGTGTTGAACACCTAGCTTGTCCTTCAATGCTTCATGGGTATTGTTAGGATGAATTATAATCCGAGAGAAGAGGGAAGGAATGGGTTATGCTGAAAACATCTCAACATTATTGTTAGATTCTATTGCAAACCTAAAACCTTTTAGGGAAATATTTAACTAAACACCAATATCTACTCGCGAGATTGGATTCATTCTTTTGAGCTAAGCACTCACTTGAAATCTTATTTTACATTAGTCAAAGTCAATCGAAAAGATCGCAGGCGAGTGTTTCCTTCTGAAAGGATGCGCAAAGTGCTTGCTTATTTAGAGTACACGCTTATTTAGAGTACACGCTTATTTAGAGTACACTCAACTCTCCCAACGATATTATTGGTATGTTTGCTCTATGTGCAGTGTTTTCTTTTTTTCCAACTCTGATACACTGGCCCAGGAAAGCATAGCTTTTATGAGGTGTTCAAATACGTCATGTTGGGCCAAGGTGTCCCCAGAAGTTCTTGGTGAGCCATCACCTCTACTAACTTAACTAGTTAGGCCACGCTCACTCATAGGCAACATACGGCAAGCCATATGATGAGTGTAGTGCGGAACTACGCGACATGAACTATTCAAATCTTTGCAACAGTAATCGCAAGAGAAGTTGACTAGGATGCCGGGGTGCTGTGTATGTCCTTATGTTTCGCATGGTACATTTTAATCTTTGCGTAGGACGTGTTGCATATGTCCGAACGTGGCCTAACCTACCTTTAAACGCAAAACAGCTGCCTTGATTCCTCTTCTGTTGAAGTACGCTTTATATTGCTCCTACCATAACATTGCTACTATGCTTCACTATCAGGAAGCTTGTTCATAACTTTTTAATCTTGTAATGCGTTCGCTGTGAAATCTAGCCTTTTTCCTTAAAGTGATGAAGTATCAGAACGAGCTAATTTTACATAGCTAAAGTTATTGAAGTTCTGTATCGGCGGACCCTGTACCATCTTCTCCTTACCGTGCTTGCTTTAATTTCTTGTCCTAAATTGTTTTTTATTCATGTTTGGCATGCTGCGCATTTACTCCTATGCTATTGTGCAAATTGATGCTTAATTCTGTTCAAGTTTCCAATTCTTTCATTTACGGTGCTGCTATTAATGCTCCCGTGTCGCTTGGGATTTTGATCAATTTTTCAGATTTGCTTGATTTCTTTCAACAACATGTGCCTAACAACGTAAAGGTTTACACGCTATATCGTTCATTTCGTTACGGCCGTCTAACCCCGTGCCTCTGGCGGCACATTTTGCATCTGTTATCTGGATTGTTTTTGCTTATTATCCATTTGGTTGTTTATCTTTTCTTTGGGCTGCATAGCCACCTTCCCGACCGAAACGAGAAGCGCTTCTTCTTGGCTTATTCTTCCCTTCTTGGTTCTTGGCGCCGTCTGGCCCTCATCCCCGTTCCTTGCTCCATTGTTTTGGCTGTGAGTCGCCATCCGCTTGTCCTTCTCTCCACCCCCATTGCCCTCCCCGTTGCCCCACAGCAAGCCAGCCCTCGGTGCCCCCTCTACGGATCACTCTGGTGAACCCCAAGAGCGGCTCTCCTTCCGCGGGGGCCTCTACCTACCCCAACCCCTTCGCCCGCAGGCGCTCAGGTAACCCACACCTTCCCCATCTACACTACCTCCCCCCTCTGCGTAGGGCGGTTGAAGTAGCATGGGTGTTGCACTTCTTTGTGTGGTAGACTGGTAGTGTTAGCAGTCGCTTGGGCGCTTCTTGGCGATGTAATGTTGGTTGGCACTTGGGCGCTCCTCGGATGGGTAGTGTTGGCAGTTGCTTTAGCGCTCCTCGGTTGGATAGTGTTGGCAGTCGCTTGAGCACTCCTTGGTTGGGAAGTGTTGGCAGGCGCTTGAGCGCTCCTAGGTTTGATTGTGTTGGAAGTCGCTTGGGCGCTCCTCGGTAGAGTAGTGTTGGCAGTCGCTTGAGCTCTTTTTAATTGGATAGTGTTGGGAGTTGCTTGAGCGCTAATGGGTTTTGTATTGATGGCAGTCGCTTGAGCGCTCCTTGGTTGGGTATTGTTGGCAGACGTTTGGGTCTTTCTTGTTTGGGTAGTGTTGATAGTCGCATGAGCGCTCTTTGGTTGGGCATTGTTGGCAGACGCTTGAGCGCTCTTTGATTGGATAGTGTTGGCAGCTGCTTGAACGTTCCTCGGTTGGGTAGTATTACCAGATGCTTGGGTCTTGCTCGGCTGGGTGGTGTTGGCAGAGGCTCAAGCGCTCCTTGGTTGGGTATTGTTGGCAGACTCTTGGGTCTTTCTTGGTAGGGTAGTGTTGGCAGACAATTGAGCGCTCTTTTGTTGGATATTTTTTCAGATGCTTGGGTCTTTCTCGATTGGTTAGTGTTGACAGTTGCTTGAGCGCTCCTTGGTTGGGTAGTGTTGGCATACGCTTTGGTCTTTCTCCGTTGGGTAGTATTGGCAGACGCTTTGGCCTTTCTCGGTTGGGTAGTGTTGGCAGACCCTTGAGCGCTCCTTGGTCGGGAATTGTTGGCAGACGCTTGGGTCTTTCTCGATTGAGTAGTGTTGGCAGAGGCTTGAACGCCCTTTGGTAGGGCAGTGTTGGCAGTTGCTCACTCTCTACTCGGTTGGTTAGTTGTGGTAGGTGGTCGGGTGCTTCTTGTTGCAGTAGTGTTGGCAGGCTCTTGGGCCCTCCTAGGCGGCTAGTTTTGGCAGTTCCGGTATTGTTGGCAGGCACTTGGCCGCTTCTCGGTAGTGTTGTGTTGGCAAGTGGTTGGGCACTCCTCGTTGATCTAGTGTTGGCTGTTGGTTGCAATGTTGCCAGGTTGTGTTACGATGAATTGGGAATTCATTTATATGGTTGTACCCATATGGTTGTTGAAATCTCACTATGCTTTCCTTCCTGTTATTTACAGTATTCCAAATAATTAGTCATCTGTGTCTGATTTTTTTACATTACAGCTTCCTCTCACAATAAATGCTCTTTCTTGACATTTTACGTGAAAATAACTATAAATTTTTCCTTCCATGCCTTGACCAAATTGGTTTGAAGAATTCAACTGTTGTGAATGCTACTTGTGTTGTCCACGTGTAAAGGTGTTGTATAATGTCTCACTCTTCAATTTGGCAGTTGTAGTCAACGGACTTTTTGTAACGTTTACTTTGTACATTTGATCGTATTGGCATCAGTGATTACGGTTGCTCAGATTATCTACTTCATTAGTAGTTACTTATGTACAATACAGACTACAGCGGGCATTTGTTATTGTTACAAAGGGCCTGCGTCTGCTATTGTTAAAAGAGGCCTGCATCTGTTATGGTTACAAGAGGTCTGCATTTTATTGTTACAATAGGCCTGCATTTGTTATTGTTACACAAGGCCTGCGTCACTTATTGTTACAAGAGGCCTGCGTCGGTTATTGCTACTAGAGACTGTGTCTGTTATTGATGAATACTGATTGTATTTCAATTACCTAATCATCGTCCATGAATGTGGCGTCCAGCCTCCTAAATTGGTCTCCTCTCTAGTAGATACACGAAAACTCAGTACGATGTGGTCTTACTAGAGTCTTGCATCTTAGTTGACGGATATAGAGGTAATTTCAATCACCTACTCGGCTTTGGGAAGTGTGGGGTCAGACCTTGAAGTGCGGCTTCCTCTGTGCTGTGGAATATCTAACCAATGGACCAATTTCAAATTTGTATCAGGTGTTATTTGCAGCTGTTGTAGTTTGAATGTAAAAAAATTGTGCCAATGCATTCTTCATATGTGAAGTTCTTTTAAGGTAACATTGATCAGATTCTGAAGCATGTTAGGCAACCATGTTGCAGTCATTGGGCGTATGTTTTACATCTGGTCATTGTGCCATGTCTTATCATGCAATCTGCCTTGTTTTCAAAATTTGCTAGTAGGTCGCTCTTTTTACGTTGTTCAGTCTTTCTGAGTGGATTTCGCGTTGGCATACGATTGCCGTTTTTCTTTCTGTCTCATTTATGCCAATTTGTAAATGCTGTTATGTGTATGCTTGCTGAACAAAATGTATTGATGCAGTGAATTTGACCAAGACTTTGTGTAACATACCATGCTCTTTCAGTCAAGTTGGGACCTGATTTGTTTGTGTCAGAGGCTCTCGTGTTGTGTCCGTGCTTACTGTGTTGTATTAATCAGAATTTGTGCTTTCAAGAAGCTTTCATTAATCAGAGTCTGTTTTTGTCAGAAATACCACCACCCGCTTACAAGAAATCATGATTATATGTTAGCCTAATGCTACAAACTGTCAACAACTCACTACAAAAGCGCAGTTGCAGTGTTGTTCAGAGCTTGTGTTCCCAACCACTTCCAATAGTTGTCACTCTGTCAGTGCGTTAGCCTCTGCCTGGTCAAGATTTCGTGTCAAATCACTATAATGCCTGTGTTTGACCTGCCTGGTTCAGGTTCTGACTAAAATTTATATAATAACCGTTTTTACCCTCAATGGTCCAGGTTCCATGTCATTACTGTAATGCCTGTGTTTGACCTGCCTGGTCCAGGTTCCATGTCATTACTGTAATGCCCGTGTTTGACCTGCCTGGTCCAGGTTCCATGTCATTACTGTAATGCCCGTGTTTGACCTGCCTGGTCCAGGTTTCATGTCATTACTGTAATGCCCGTGTTTGACCTGCCTGGTCCAGGTTCCATGTCATTACTGTAATGCCTGTGTTTGACCTGCCTGGTCCAGGTTCCGTGTCTGTACTACAGGGTATTTGTTGATGTGTGTACATTTTGAAACATAAATTAAAACCACAGAATTTACATTAGGCCCTTTTCACGCCATGTACATACTTAGAAATTGGGGTATGTTCGCGTTGTATTATCATAAAACTGCTCGACACACACAACTTGATAGCACCAAATCTTGATCTACGCTGGAAGCTTGCGACAGCTTGCCTGACATGTCTTTTGTTGGGCGATGGGCAGCTTCATATCATGAATTTCATATTGATGAGCATTAGTGACGCCCCAGAACCTTGAATTTGAATTGTTTCGATTTGGCCTGAGCTTAAATGACTTACCTCCAAGAAAACTATTATCTGTTCAATATTAGAATTTGATATCTAGGAACCAAAAGACAAACATTGATTTTTATGAGTTCAGCTTTATGTTTGGCACTTGTGTTACTTGTACGGCTTCATTTTCGGTTCAGTATAAAGAATTCTACAAGTAGTACACTTGCCGAAGTCTTGTTCTCAAACAACTTGTTGAATGGAAACAGTAAGTTCTTTCTAAATCTCTTCACTAACAAATTGATTTGCTTCTGACGTTGTTTTGGAAATTTTGCGGCCTTGGGGTTTTATCGTTGAACTTAAATTTTATTTTACATATGTGACAACGCAATGAAGAAGATGTGGCTGGTATTTGCTCCTTTCTCTTTTTCTGTTATTAAATATATGTACGAATTTTTGTTTCAATGCTGTTGGAGATGAAATCTTTCCCTATTCCAGAACAATACAGGTCTTTTTTCTGTAAGCTCTTGATGAATTCTTATTGATACTGATAGTCTGTTGATGATATTTTTGTTCACTCCAAATAATACTGGGAGACAAGAAATGTTGATTGTTTACCAGGCATGAAATATTGCAGAAGAGTTTGTATATGATCAAAAATAGCAGTCAATGGCAATATGTTCTGTATCATAAATATGATGGCATTTATTCATTGATTAAATACTGTTTGAAAATATGCAATGCGTGTGCCTTGTCTGGTGATTATATATTGTTTGAAGAATATACACAGTGTTTGCTCTGTCTGGGCCTGATTTCATGTCAACACTACGCCACTAGTATAAGCTCGACCTGGTACAAAATCTGTGTTATCACTCATGATATTCATGCCCGTGTCGGCCCCGCCTATCACGATTACGCGCCATCACCATAATGCCCGAGTTTGCTCCGCCTTGACCAGAGTTCGTGTGGGCACTATGATACAATATTTGCTCGACCTGGTATAATTTCCGTGTTATCAATGTGTCATCACATACATGCCCGTGTCTGCCATGTCTATTACGATTCCTTTCTATCACTATAAATGCCTGAGTTTGCCCTGTCTGATCCTGAACCAGTGCCATTTTGCTCTACCTGGGCCAGGTTCCATGTCATCACTAAAATCTAATGTTTGCCCTACCTGGTCTAGGTTCAGGGTCAGGTGTAGCTACAGGAGAGCCGTATAAGAAGGACCCTAACGACCCCAATGACGACTGGTGCGCAGTCTGTTGGGATGGCGGGGACCTGATCTGTTGCGACTACTGTCCGAAGGTGAGGCCTACTACATACTGTGACCTTAATTTAGTGAAGCCTGCTACTGATGATGGCTAATAATGTAATGTGTACAACTGAGTCCGGCCTCCTATGTAAGGCTGCATCTGATCCTGGCAACTAAACACAATATTAATTCTGATGTTAGAAACTTGGGTTTAGCGCACTACTTGTGTAACCTTCAGTAATGTATGCAACAGGTGTAGTGATGCCTACAGCAGGTGTGAGCTTCTGTAGTGATGCCCGCTACTGGTGTAGGCTCCTGTTGTTATGCCTGCAACTGGTATAGTCTTCTGTAGTTATGATGCAATTGGCGTTGGCTCTTCTAGCAGTGCCAGCAGCTGGTGTAGGCTTCTGCCGTGATGCCTGCTCTTGGTGTAGGCTCTTGTAGCGGGGTCTGAAACTGCATAGGCTTCTGTTGTGATGCCTACAACTGGTGTAGGTTCCTGCAGTGATGCCTACAACTGGTGTAGGTTTCTGTAGCGATGCACACAACTGGTGTAGATTCCTGCAATGATGCTTACAAGTGGTGTAGGTTCCTGTAGTGATGCCTACAAATGGTGCAATTTCCTGCAGTGATGCCTACAACTGGTGTAGGTTCCTGTAGTGATGCCTGTAACTGATGTAGGTTCCTGTAGTGAGGCCTACAACTGGTGCAGGTTCTCGTAGTGGGGCTTACAACTGGTGTAGGTTCCAGTAGTGATGCCCACTACTGGTCTAGGGTTCCGTAGTGATGCCTGCAACTGATGTATGTTCCTGTAGGGATGCCTGCAACTGGTGTAGGTTCCCGTAGTGATGCCCACTACTGGTCTAGGTTCCCGTAGTGATGCCTGCAACTGATGTATGTTTCTGTAGTGATGCCTGCAACTGATGTAGGTTCCTGTAGTGATGCCTGCAACTGGTGTAGGTTCCTGTAGTGATGCCTGCAACTGGTGTAGGTTCCTGTAGTGATGCCTGCAACTGGTGTAGGTTCCTGTAGTGATGCCTGCCACTGGTGTAGGTTCCTGTAGTGATGCCTGCAACTGGAGTAGACTTCTGCCGTGATGCCTGCAACTGGTGCAGGCAGGCTCATGTAGGGATGCCTGCAACTGGTGTAGGTTCGTGTAGTGATTCCGACAACTGTTGCAGGCTCCTGAAATGGAGCAGTAAATACGGTCATCTTGGTCTATTTTGTTATGATTACTGTTCTCAGACCTTGCGGTTTTCATTCTCAAACAATTTTCTGGCTAGCAACTTTTGTTATGCTCTTTAGTACGTCATTGAAGACGACATGAATGCTCATTAAGCTGTTTTATCTCCATCTAGCAGTATTCAATGTCATTGGTTATGGATGTGCAAGTGATGCCTTGCTACCATTTGCCATTTGCCTACGCTCCACTTTTAACGTGTGCAGGTGTTTCACGGCCACGTGCCTGCGCTTCATTGTCAAATGTGTGCCAGAATTTCACACTCTACCATGGGTCGACGCTTCCTTGTTGATTGTGTTCAGGCATTACACATCCACTGCCCCATGCCGATGCTTCAATGTTAACTGTGTGCAGGTGTTCCACACTCACTGCCACGTGCCGACACTCACCACCATCCCAAAGGAGAACGAGAGTTGGCAGTGCATGATGTGCACCGAGCTGGACGTGCTCTCGGCCACCGACGGCGTCCAAGACGAGGACGGGAGCAGGAAGAGAAAACATGGTCTGGACCCGAGGGAACTGAAGATTGCACAGAGGATACTCATGGAGCTCTACTGTAACTATGAGGCATCGCAGCCCTTCAGAGAGCTTGTCGACAGAGAGGCGAGTGCCGCAACTAACCCTAATTCTGTGTGCCCTTTTTGCGATATGTTGAAAATCTTACCGCTTCAAACGCATAATATTGGCAAATATACAGCAGCTACGGCCAAACAACTGAACCCCTTAATTCTCTTTAGGAAAAAGACATCTATCGTATTGATCTCATGTCTGTCGCTTATGTTAACTCGATCCTTTGCGAGTCACTGGTCCCCGATCTATCTCTTTTCAGATTCACTAGTCCCCTATCTATCTCTTCTCTGATTCACTGGTCCCCTATCTATCTCTTCCCCGATTCACTGGTCCCCTATCTATTTATTTTCCGATTTACTGGTCTCCTACCTATCTCTTTTCCGACTCATGGGTCCACTATCTATCTCTTTTCCGATTTACTGGTCCACTATCTACCTCTTTTCCGATTCACTAATTCTTTATATTCCTCTGTTACTTACGCGATCCCCTCCTAGGCATCTGTTAGGTTCACGGGCCGTACGGAGTCACGGTCCAACCGGGAGAGGTGAACACCTTATTTCCCTTCAGACTCTCCTCTTCTTCACCCTTTACTATCTCTCCTTTTCTCCCCTGTCCTGATTTGCTTGATTTTTTATTTACCGCATTTGCATCTTATGTTTAGTTCAAATTTCCTTAAACTTGTCTCAGACTCCTTCTTAACAACACTCCTAATAGTCACTGCACACAAACACTCACATACACACGCACACATACACACGCACACATACACACGCACCTATACACACGCACCTATACACACGCACACATACACACGCACACATACACACGCACACATACACACGCACACATACACACGCACACATACACATACACACGCACACATACACACGCACACATACGCACGCACACAGACACACGCACACAGACACACGCGCACACACACGCGCACACACACGCACACACACACGCACACACACGCACACA
>SDVV010034728.1:0-11141 GCA_016164225.1 Gammarus roeselii
AGAAGCACAAATTCTGCACCGCTGCTCGCATTCTGGGCTGGCCTAGCCTGGCTTGCGCCGAGGGTACGTTAACCGGCGCCCACCGAGTATTTAAACGAGGGTAAAATGGCCTCCAGCCAGTTAGAAGAGCGACGTGGTCTGAAGACGGGAGTGCAGACACACACTCTCCGGCCAGTGGCGACACACACACCCACACACTCCCACGCTATAGGCACACACGGCTCTACCACACGCTCGTCTTACGCGTGTTACATATCTTTGGCTGCTAATCACTAGTGTAACTTGTGTTTATTTTCAGTACTATATTGATTTAACCTGTGACGTGTTACCATTTATTTATGAAAAAGACAAATTATGAAACCAATTGATCTTCATTCAACCCTGATTTACCCAATTATTCGCAACCCTGAAATGAAAATCATAACAGCTCGAATGGCTTCTAGCGGTACTCGGTAAGTGTGCCCGTCGCCAGCCAGCCTTGGTATTTCGAATGGCTTCTAGTGGTACTCGCTGGGTGGTAGGCCAGTCGTCAGCCTGCCTTGGAAGCTCGAATGGCTTCTAGTGGTACTCGGTGAGTGTGCCCGTCGCCAGCCAGCCTTGGTAGCTCGAATGACTTATAGTGGTACTCGGTGAGTGTGCCAGTCGCCAGCCAGCCTTGGTAGCTCGAATGGCTTCTAGTGGTACTCGGTGAGTGTGCCAGTCGCCAGCCAGCCTTGGTAGCTCGAATGGCTTCTAGTGGTACTCGGTGAGTATGCCAGTCGCCAGTCAGCCTTGGGTAGCTCAAATTGCTTCTAGTGGTACTAGCTGGGTGGGTAGGCCAGTCGCCAGCCAGCCTTGGTTGCTCGAATGGCTTCTAGTGTTACTCGCTGGGTGGGTAGGCCAGTCGCCAGCCAGCCTTGGTAGCTCGAATGACTTCTAGTGGTACTCGGTGAGTGTGCCCGTCGCCAGCCAGCCTTGGTAGCTCGAATGGCTTCTAGTGGTACTCGCTGGGTGGGTAGGCCAGTCTCCAGTTAACCTCGGTAGCTCGAATAGTGGTACTCGTCAGGTGTGCCAGTTTCCAGCCAGCCTCGTGAGTTCGAATGCCATCAAGTGGTACTCGCACGGTGTGTGTACCAGTTTCCAGCTAAAATCTTTGGTAGAAAGAGAAGCGTTGAGTGGTACGTTGGGTGCTCACATGTTTTATAAGACATCAACATGCCTAATTGTCGTTGTTGTTTGATTGAAGGGAAATTAGTTGTGAAGTCGAGCATCGTAGAGTGGTATTTATTTGGGTGTTATATGTTGTAAAGTAGTAGTAGTAGTAACGTTGCAACTCGGATCAACTAAAATCAGCCCATGCAGAGAATGCCACCGACTCACGATGTTGATTGAAGTTTGTTCCAGTTTCATCCCTCTTTCATGCAATGGTGACCGGTGTCAATGCCGCAGTCCATCTTGCAACGAGTAACTACTAATCCCGTTCACCCTTTAAACCGCGTAGTGAGAGAGCTGGTCACTATTTTCATCATACTGGAGTCAATGTCAGACACCATCTTAAATGGAACATGGGGGTTCAAATGCCGGAAGCAGTTCCTGAAACGTGCTACACTAGAAAGCTGATTATCGGCCACTCAGATAGAATTTGTCGAGCCGCAATTTGAACGATTCAATTGTTTCATGTTTTATACTTCTCTTGCCATTTTTTTCCAAACGTGAAGAGGTTCCGCGTTCTGTCATATGTGAAGTGCTTAGCGACGATTTGGAAGCCAGTATTGCTGGTCACTCAATTCGCGGCTTGAGTTATTATTATTATTATTATTATTAAATCGTTTATTTCCATCGTCTGGCAATGGGTTTTCAATTTTTAGAAAAGAATTAAATTCTTAAACATAAGACATGAAACTTCATTCTCTACTGCGCGATTTGAATGAACGAAAACGATAGATCAATTTGATTTCGTAGCAGCTAATCTCTAGGGGCCGCCGGTTTGGATTGCATGGAGCGAAATATTATTTAGAATGCACATACAGAAAATGTCTATCCTACCAAAATAATCACGACTACATAGAGTTGGAAAGACCAGTGACACGCGGGGTTGAAAAATAAGAAATGCATGAGGTGGATAAATAACAAAATACATGGATGTGGAAAATAGCATGTACATGAGGTGGGAAATCCCGCATGCACGTGGTTGGTCCCGAGAACATGGGGTTGGGATATCGAAATGTGCTAACATATTGTAATGAGAAGTCTACTTTACTGTATGATGACAAAGGTGTGGATGGACAACATGAATTATACAGGAAATATGAAAACAAAATAGGGTTGGGTAATCGAAAAGCGCCAACATATTGTAAAAATAGGTCTAAACCATTGTATGAATGATGAAGGGGTGAATAGGCGACATAAGATATACAAAAAAAGTTATACATTAAATACATACCAAACAACTGAATATACAATATACACACTTCATGACCGCTAGGAAATGATTAAATTATTGACAATCAGAATAATGCAATGCTGGAGTACACAAGTCGGACACATGTACTTCTGTTATAAAAGACAATACAAAATACTCGCTTATAAGGCAATGATCGTATCACCAAAAAATGTTACGGTAATTGTTAGAAATAATTCAATGAAATATATTAAAATCGAGTTAACCTTTGTCAAAGTTAGAAGCTGCCTATCGTTCCTCGAAAAGACTGAGTTCGTATTTTAATTATACTAAAACGATTGAAACATTTGAAACATAGAAAACGATAGTTAACACTTATGGTAATTGGGAAAGACAATTGTGAACGAAAGCAACATAGGAAACATATGTATCTACAGAGTAAAAAACGATTTGATGGTGTCTCAATGTTGAGAGTTATGGCGGTGGTGTTTTCGGACATCCTGAAGAACAGAATGCCTTTACTGGTTACTGGTACTATGCATTTAGCTTGTGTTTGAGGGGAAAGGTACGGTTTTGAATTAATCGGTCAATAGATGTTCATCAAGCCTATTCTTGAAGGACGTGTTGGATTTAAGAGTTTTGGGCCTTGTTGGGAGGTTGTTCCAGTATTTTGGTCCAGTGATCGGCAAAGCTCTACAGGCAGTTTCTGTTTTCCTATGCTCAAAGTGAAGAGTATCATTATATCTTGTCAATCGATTGTTCTTTTCACTTCGAGAATATATGTGCCTTTGGCTCCAGGGTGAATGTTTTTCTAGATGATCTTTATGAATTCTTGTCGACTCACATAGTGCCAGTTTGTTGTTGGTATTGAGCCACTGTGATTTTCCGAGGAGATGATTTACGTGGCCTCGTTTGCTGTGGTTTCCATCGCATGTTATTCTTGCCGCAAAATTTAAACAACGTTGCACTTTCTCTCTTTGAGTTTTGGTGCATTACCCCCAAATTGAAAGACAGTAGTTGATGTGAGAAAATACTAAAGCATGGACAATCAGTAATCTTGATTTGAAATCCATTTTTTTTGCAGAGTTTAGGAACAAAAGTGTTCCATTCAACTTGGAACACAGAGTAGTTACGTGGTGTTTAAAGGAAAGATCGGGATCAAACCATACTCCCAGACTTATAACTTTATCGTCAAAAGGAATATCAGATTTGCCTATCCTGTTAGAGAAATTCATTGAAATTGCTTTTCTTTTCTAGTTCGAGCCGAACAAGATGCATTTTGTTTTTCAGAGTTGAGCTTGAGTCCATTTTTATCATACCAAGATTTCAGATTAGTTACGGCTATCTCAGCGTCGTCTTTCAGCGCATTTAGATCTGACGGTTTTCGGGAAAGCAATAATTAAACATCGTCGGCGTACATTACAATTTTTGCTTGATATTTTGGTAATTTACAGTCGATGTCATTTACAAAAACCAGGAACAACAAAGGGCCAAGTATCGATCCTTGAGGGACCCCAACGGCAACTGTGGTCAAGTTTGACGTAGTTGTGGTATCGAGTTTAACTGATAGTCGCCGATTCATCAGATAACTTTTGAACCAAGTAGGGTCTATTCCAATGTTGCGGAGCTTGCCAAAAAGAATTGTATGGCTTACACTGTCGAATGCTTTCAATAGGTCTAGCAATACCAGCAGAGATATCTGCCCCTCATCAAAGTTTTTGTACAGATCTCCAGATACTGGCAGTCATTGGCAGTCATTGAACAGCTTGTTTGATCCGAGGTAATCAATCAATTGGATAGATATTACCTTTTCTAGAATCTTGGATAGAACAAACCGAAGACTAATCGGTCTAAAGTTGGATGGTTCATTCTTGTCCCCAGATTTATGAATTGCTTTTATGATTGCATGCTGCCAGATCTCTGGAAAAGTTTCACTTGCTATGGAGGTGTTAATAACTGTGTTGATATAAAGCAAGGTAACTATTAGGCTGTCTTTCAGATATTGTAAAGCAAAACCATTTATTCCTGTAGAATTTGTGTTCCTCAAGGCAAATACAGCTCGTTTTACTTCGTGTTGCGATACTTGCTTTGGTTTCCATTTGACGTTTGCTTCTTGGTCGGTCTCCATCGAAAGCTTTTGTTGCGTCGCTCTATAATCCTTCTTAAGCTTACTGGGTTACCTCTTCAAAAACCGGTTTCCCAACTCCAGCGAAGTAGTTATTAAGCTTCTCTGAAGTTCTTTGAGGATTCGGATAAGTCGACGTTTATTTTTGATTGTTTTTGCACTGTTCTAGTTCCTCATGATGGAATTTAATTTTTGCCTTTTGTACTTCTCGTTTGACTCTTCTACTTTAAATTCAAAATAATTCTAACCAAGTGATGCTTCGTTTTGCTCTGCGTTTAAGATATTTTTCAAGTGCAATTTCGCTTTGCAGTTTTTCTGTAATCTATTTAACCGACAAGCTTTTCATTGTTTTAGTTTCCGTTGGCGCCACAGCGTTCAGACATGTGAGAAGATGGTCTCTGAGTAATTGGGCTTGCTCTGTGACGTTGATTTTCCACGGTGTAATTTCTTTTTGTACGACACGTTATTTTGTATACATGTTTATTCTCTTTTTTTATGATAATGGTGCAGTTTATTTCATGGTGGTCCGAGGAAGAATTGGGTTCCACGTCTGTAGTAACAATGGAAGACGGATTGTTACTTATGAGCAGATCTAATACAGTTTGGAATTTGGGAGTAATTCTTGTTGCACTTTTTATGAGCTGATGCAGCCCAAGTCGGTCTAAAATCAGCTGCATATTGTTGGATTTCAATTTCAATTGATCACCATTGAAATCCCCCAAAATGTGCAGCGTCTTTTCTAAGCGGATAGCTTCTCAAAATCTTTCTTCGATGTAGTGAAAAGACTGTACTCTTACTTTGGGTGGTCTCTAAAGAGAACCAACAACAAACGATCTGTTTTTTCGTACCTGGATGTTCACCCAAAGGTCAGCAACTTCGTTGCTGTCGTTAAGCATTACTTGAGATGAGATTTATTCTTCACGCACATAAATCACGGTTCCACCTCCTCTTCTTTCCCTGTCTTTTCTATAAACATTGAAGCCGTCAATCTCGATGAAGGTATTGTTAATGTCAGATTCCAGCCAGGGTTCAGTCAGACATAGAATGTCAATTGAGTTCTCCTTCATCATCATTTTGATGTGATCCATTTTTGTTCATAAGCTTTTAACGTTTATATGTTTAATCACGATATTATTTGGGTTCTGATGGGTATTTATAGACATGATTGCTGAGAGGTGGTTGCTGCGCCCAGCTTGAACAGTTTGTGCCTCTAGTCTTTTGTTTTTACTTACAAGACAGTTGGTGTTCCTTTGGGATGATTGCAGAGGCATCTCTTCATCAAATATGGATGTATCATTGTCGTATTGCAAGGGATTATACCTATTGGAACACTACACATTTGTTTCCACATGCTTGTTGCGCTTCGCTGGTTGGTGCAAGGCTACTATAGTGGTCCTCTTTCTTGGCTACAAATATTGAGTGTTGAGCAGCTTCATCACTCTTAGGTTGGTTGTGATTTGTATTTTGAGTGCGTTGCTGAGAATTGCGGGACTAGATCGCCAAAACTGCAATTGTACTCTTTGTTCTCAAAATACTTTTCTATCGCGGTGAAAAACCTATCATCTTTTTTATACTCAGTGAAGGCTTCGTAATCTTTTATGTAATTGAAGGATTCCTCCATTGCTTTAGTTTCTATCACCTCTAAGATGTTTTCGTTGTTAAGTCCTTTTTTTTTACTACGGATCCTTTCACCGCGTGAATCATACTATGTCCGTCTGCTAGTGTTGATTGTCTCTTCAATCTTATATCATTGAGAATGGTGTCAATGTAGGTGTACTGGGAGAATTGTTGCAAGTTTTCCGTCGCCTTCACTGGCATTCGTTCATTCGGTTTATTGTTTCTTGTGTCAGCAACGCCACCATCATTTAGAATTTTGATATGCTCTCCAGTAACACTCTTACAGACGTTATCTAAGAACCTGGTTGCTAATTCTCGAGTCGCATTGCTCGTATGTTTGGGATATCGTTGCTTTCGGTTCTGTTATTTGTTATTGCGGGTGGGTTGGAGCAAGGGAGACCGAACAGAACCAAGAGGAAGAAATTTAGATCGTTGGCTGAAGTGAGGCGTGGCTGAGGATGGCTGAATCAAGCTAGAAGAAGGAATGGGTGGAGGGTGTTTAATACTTGGAAGGGATTAGCAGGATTGGTAGAGTTGGAGTGTGGGCTGAGGTTAGAGAATGGTAACGAAGGTGTGAGCTAGAGAAAAAACGGAAGGAGGGGGGTAATATATGGAAGAAATTGGAGGGAGAGGTAATATTGGAGTTTGGGCTGAGGGTAGGGAATGGAAGCGAAAGTGGGAGCTCGAGTAGGGAATGGGTGGAGGGGGTAATATATGGGAGGGATTAGCGGAATAGGTAGAGTCGGAATTTGGGATGAGGTTAGGGAATGGTAGCGAGAGGAGGGATTGGGGTTGTGCTGCAGGCATAGATAGACGAATTTGCGTGAGTAGTGTAAAATTGAGAAGAAGGGTAGGAGAATAAATGAGGAGAGGCTGATGGGACGCTATTGCTGCGACCACGTTGAAAAGGAGTTGCATGGGAGCTGATTATGTGGGGATGACGAGAGTTTGGGGGTGACGAGAGGGTGCTAAGATGTGAGTTGTCTGCGAGTAGATGTCTCATGCAGACGTCTGATGGGGTAATGAGACGAGATGATGGCCATATGATGGAGAAAAGTTGAGGAAGGGAGGAGACCAGAGTATTGATTGCTTGCTTCTGACATTTTTATAGTATTGGGATGGCAATACTTCAACTCTCTGAGGAACGTAACGTGCTGCCGTGTCGAAGAATTTGATAATTCCACTATTGTTTAGACTAGCATTCTCAGAATGAAACAATCGTTCGTCGGGGGTACCAGTGAATTCGTCTCTTAGTTTGCCTGTTGGGATAACTTTCAGACTCAAGGAGTGGCATAGACTCATGAAACGGCGCCTCTGTTCCCTTGTTTTCAGATTGAGGGGTTCTGCATTTTGGGTTTTCGTTAAAATTGCGGTGGTTATTTTGACTGCTGCTTCGTTTTCGACGCAGTTCGCGAGCACAATAATGTAATTTTTGAACTGATTTGCGCTTTCAATGATTTTAGACAGAGCACCATAGTCGTTAAAATTTAGTTTTTCATAAGTGCATTTATCTGAAAGGTCGGACGTTAGCACAGTTGTCATGAGGATAACACCAATGAGTACGGTCTTAGGTACAGATACAGACACTACGCAGCATCCCCCAGAAAGGGGGGTGGCCGACGGCAAGGAGCACCTCACACCCTCATACGCTCACACTCACACAACTTAGCCCTTTTGTGCTGAAAAGTCCGACCGGTACCCCCACAACATACACTCATCGTCACGAGTGCAGTCCGAGGATCCATTTTCAGCAGCGGGGCCCTACAGTCTTCACTGGTATACCCCCGCCGCGTCATAATGACCGTCCCCCCCCCACCCACGATCATCCCGACAGCGGGATGCCACATCAGAGCAGCGTCAAAATCAACCATTCACAACCATTCTCCACTCACGCCTGTTCATTGCACGCTCTCTCGCCACCTCCACATTCCTGTCTCTCCTTCCTAACGCCTGCTTCATACCAGCCATCCACCCAAACTTCGGTCTACCTCTAGGCCTGCGACCACTCGCCTCCACATTCATCACCCTTTTCACCAATCTCCCTTCATCCATCCTCTCCATGTGCCCGAACCATCTCAAAACACGCGAATCCACTGTGTCCTCCAACTTCTTCACCAACCCTGTTCTGATTCAAACCACGTCGTTGGTGATCGGGTCTGTCAGCGTTACTCCAGCCATGCTTCTCAAACATTTCATCTCAAAAACATTGAACCTTCTTCTCTCCTCTGCTTTCACTTCCCAAGTATCAGCTCCGTAGAGCAAAGTTGGGACAATAACACCCTTATCCAGCCCTCTCTTTGCTCCCATCCCCAACGTCCTACAGCTCATTACACTCTTCAGTGCACCCAACACTTTACACCCCTCCTTCACTCGCTCCTTCACTTCAGTTTCCACTAGTTCAGTTATCTCCACATGGAAGCCCAGATACTTAAAACACTGAACTTCCTCCAAAAGCTCTCCAATTAGGGTGACACTAATTTTGCTAGCATCGAGAGTCCTCGAGCATCTCATTACTTTACTCTTACCCACGTTCACTCGAAGCTTCCTCCTCTCACACACTCTACCAAACTCAGACACTAGCGTACATAGCTTCTCCTCTGAATCCGCAACCAGGACCGTATCATCAGCAAATAGCAACTGGCTCAACTGCCAACTCCGTCCATTCGCTTCCAACAGTTCCAAGCCCCGACCCAGGACACTCGTGCTTACCTCCCTGACCACTCCATCTATATAGAGGATGAACAGCCAGGGAGACATCACGCAGCCTTGTCTCAGTCCCAATTACACTCACACATGCTCGGCTGCCAACATAGAAACTCTGCACCGCTTTCAACAGATATCCGCCAACTCCATACAAACGCAACACTGTCCACAGCGCTTCCTTGCCAACCCTGTCGTTTACCTTCTCCAGATCCATGAAGGCCCAGAACACATCCTTTCCTTTGGCGAGGTACTTCTCACAAACCTGTTTCACTGCAAAAATCTGATCGGCACACCCTCTACCACTCCTAAAGCCACACTGTTCTTCTCCAATTGGGCAGTCCGTTCAGTCTCTAATCATTTTGATCAGCACTCTCCCGTACAATCTACCAACCACACGTAACAGACTGATACCTCTCGAGTTGCAGCATTAATTTGTATCTCCTTTGAACTTTTATAGCGGAACAATGCGGGCACTGCGCCACTCAATCGGTACCACGCCTGCCAAAAAAACACAAGTTCAGTAACCTCACCAACCATACGACAATCGTTACTCCACACTTCTTCAGGCACTCGGTCGCAACGCCTTTGAAACCAGGGGCTTTCCCCGCTTTCATCTCGTACACCGCCTCCTGCACCTCTTCCCTGGTAATGTCCGCCGCAAAATTTTCTCCCGAAACTGGCATCCAAGCACCACCACCCACAGCAACAATATCAACCTCTCTGTTATCCTCGACATTCAACAACTCATCAAAATACTCGGCCCACCTCTTCCGTACATCACCATTTTCCAACAACAACTGGTCATTTTCATCTTTCACCACTTCCTCTTTTCCGGTCTCTCCCTTTCTCACCCACTCCACCTCTTTCCAGAACAACTTTTTGTTGTCCTCAAAATTCTGGCACAACCGTCTGTCTCACCGGGCATCAGCGTCCCTTTTGGCTCTCTTCACCACCAGCTTCACCTCGTTTCTCCTCTCTTTGTAGCTTTCATAAGCCACCACCGACTTCACCTGCAATCACTCCTTAAACGCTCCTCTTTTCCATGCCACCGCCAGTTCGACCTCCTCGTTCCACCACTCTTAACCTTTCCTTCTGCACTCGCCCACACGGTGCGCACCACACACCTTCTTCGCAAATCTCCGCAACGCATCCCTTAACGCCTCCCATTCTTCACCACATCTCTCAAGTCCGGTCCTTTCACGTTGTTATATTCTTCCCCTAACGCCTGCTGGAACTCCTCGGCTCTACTTCTCACATTCAGTCCACTCAATTTCACTAGCTCTCTTCCTCCTCCCACTCATTTGTTGCCCTTCCACTTCTGCTTCACTCTTAATCTACCTTCCACCAGCAGATGGTCAGACACTCCTCCACTCTCCCCTCTCAACACCCGCACATCCAACAGCCTCCCCACCACTCTCCTCGATATCAACACAAAATCCATCAGTGCTCTCTTCTCCACTGCACCGTGGGCCATCCATACCCATGTGCACTTGTGGATATCTCGCTTCTTGAACAAACTGTTCCCGACCATCAACTCCTGCTCCATACACAGACCTATAAGGTTTTCTCCACTGTCATTTCTACCGGGAACGCCATACCTTCCTATCACATTCTCTACCACTACATCTCCAACTCTTGCATTAAGGTCACCCAGTACAACTACATTGAAAGGACCTCCAAAACTCTCAATACACTCACTCAGGTCAGTCCAGAATTGCTCCCTCTCCTCTTCACTCCTCTCGCTGCCAGGTCCGTAAGCACTCACAAATACCCATCTTTCTACGCCTAACTTAACTTTCACCCACATCAATCTCGAGGACACCTCCTTCCACTCGGTAACGCTACTAGCCAACCAATCACTCAAAATCAAAACCACACCTTCTCGTGCCCAACCTTCCTCTACACCAGACTTTCTTCCACTTACCCCACCAAACTCACATTCGCCCTTACCTTTCAATTTCGTCTCACTCAGCGCCAACACATTAAACTTCCTCCTCACAAACATTTCACCAATCTCTCTCCTCTTTACCTCGTTCGTACTATAGCCATGCACATTCAGCGACCCTAACAATAGAGTTCGGAGAGGCGTGAGCCTCTCCTTCCCCTGTTCGTCTTGCTGTCTTTTAGGAAAGATTTCACAGAGAACGAGATTCCTAGCTTCTTCGCTCCGCCCCTTTTAGTCGCCTTTCACGACACGCAGGGGTTACGGTAGCACGAATCTACTCCCGGCCACGGGGCGCCCTTTTAGTCGCCTTCTACGACACGCGGTGGCCACGGTAGCAAGATTCTAACGCTCCGGCTACAAAGCTATACACA
>SDVV010034729.1:0-11141 GCA_016164225.1 Gammarus roeselii
GTCAAGGTCTTTTCACTGCACATCTCTAGAAAAGACTCCATACCAAGAAAAGTAAAGACAGCATATGACGCTTGATAAAAAAAAACGTAGATCATGTTTATTTAGATAATATGTGCATACAGATGAGGCAATGAACGTTTCAATACAAAATTCCAACATTGATATGTGATTGCCGTATTGATTGGTTTATATTATTGACACATCGAAAATCGATAGAACATGTATGACTCTCTGATTTGGTGAATGTTTATGATGACTTCTTAGATTGACTAAGTTAACTACTAATGTCTTCACAAGGATCGTCTCAAAATAATATGTCAAATAGCTTGTATGAAATAGTATCAAGGCCATTTAGACGACACACTAACGATGGGTATTTGAAGGTGATCGTTCCACACGGTTCTATTATTTGCGCAATATCACTAAGCTCATCCCTTTTATGATTTTGTAAAGTCATGACTTAAGCCAGGTAACCTGGTAACAATAGGTGGTAACCTCCACCGCAGTAATTCAAGCGTTATGACAAATGTTCAAAAGAGAAGAGGGTATTAGTTTGCAAACTTTGAAAGTGTTCCCACAGATCTACATAGATAAAAATACTTCTACAAATTGATAGGGAAAGAAGCATTTCATATAAATAACGAGTTTAATATATGAACAAAGTTTTTTGGAATTGCTCAATGACTGACTTCGATCTACATTCCATATCCACCTGGATCGCCGAAACCTCCTCCGTAACCACAGAATCCACCTCCGTATCCACCACCGTATCCTCCGTAATCTCTACTACGTGGTTCGGATTCCGGATCAGCAGAACGCTGCTTGCGGCCGTATCCACTCCTGAATCCACCTAATCCACTGCCATACACACTGTCGCATCCGCCTCCAAATCAACCACGATATCCATCGTATTCACGAGAGGCCTCAGCTACGGGTTCTGGCGATGCAACGGCAACTGGTTCAGGATCAACCGACACTTCCTGCGACCAAATCCACCACGGAAGCCTCAGAATCCACCTCCAAAGCACCCACCACACGCGCCGCCGTACCCGCTCCTCGTGTCCCAACAATATCCTTCGTACCCACGAGATGCCTCAACAGCGGGTTCTTGCCATGATACTGCAACCGGTTCGGGATCAGCTGCTCTCTTCTTGTAACCATACCCGTCTTGGAATCGACAGCTATATCCTCCACGAAATTCTTCTCCATAGAAACCACCGATTTCTCTAGAAGGATCAGCTTCAGGTTCAGGTTCAACGAAGGCAATGGCGGCGATCACTGGCAACGCCACGGAGACCAGCTGAGAAAAGAGAATGGAGCGTGTAAGAGAACACGGTTTGGAACTGGTGATAACATCAACTAGAATAAAAGAAATCTTAGGGTCGAACCGTACAGTAAATGCCCAACAATGGCTTAGGAATGAATTCATTTATTCAATGCGTAAACATTACAGTTCCCAAAAATCTAAAACAATATCTAACCCAATAGCAGAGCAGAGTTGGGGAGACAAGAGCTAGACAAAAACCGTCGGTATTCAGATTACATGCAACAACATTCATGATACTATACCACGATAATTCGTCGAGCTTAATTGCCAATAACTATCAAATAAAACATTAAATTGCAAAACGCCCTGAATTTTACTCTGCTGAACGTATATGTTCATGACTTTCATGTTTTTCTTGTTGCATAGATTCATGGATGACGATATTAAGTGCTGAAATGTTCAACAGACTTCAACAATTGATGTATGTATGTACGTATAGACATACAGCCGTTTCCCCCTAGTTAGGGGGTAGCTAAGTTAGGCAGGCTCAGAGGGGGGAGGCGCCCAATCTCGCCGCCACAAGACCGCCGTGTCCCTGCCGAGGCTCAAACTCGCGACATGCAGCACCAGAGGCTGACACTGGAGTCGGATACGCTAACCACTCGGCCACGGCAGCATCATAGATAAATATACGTAACAATTGATACAGAAGGAAAATTCAAAGACGTTCGTTCATTGTTCGAATGTGACTAACGAATTCAGACGTTCGTTTACAGGAGGTGGAAGTATTCGATGAGATGAAGTAGCTTTTTTCTGTTTTCTAAAAGGTAATAAAAAGTTGTCTTTGACTACATTAAACACTGGCTACTGTGCCCACATAAGGTAGACAAGGATATTAAACTGTTTTATTCCACTTCTAACATCTATTGTGCTTTTGTGCGTCTTCCAAATGTGGTTGGTCGCAAGGTTGAATTGAATCTTGGTCCTCGTGGAGGGGTGACCCGTGGTTGTCGCGCAACGTACCCGAACGACTCGTGTTGCATCACAGGTGATCTGTCAGCTGCTCCATCGACTTATAATGCTCTGATGTTCTCTTAGACAACTTGCTTTTGGTCGGAGTCCTTTGTCCGAGTAACGTGTGCACGTTCAATTTGATTGACACAGTTTGAGACTTCGTGATGAGTTCCTTTAGTCCGCCAAGACCGTGATACATTGAATTAATTGAATTCGAACTTATACGAGTTGGACACCAATCTTATTTATCTGACCGATAAATAATTGGATTTGGCATTACTTTATGTGCGTAATTTGATACCAGTCACAGTTATTGCTCCTTGCTATCTGTCTCCAGGAACACACGACAAGGAATCCCGGTTCTTGCATTCGTCACAATGTGCTTCTGAAGTCCAATGCTGACGGTCATGGTGTTCACATTGCTGAACATGATCTTGCACTGAGTATTTATAAATTGTGTGATGATCTCGGAAATCTTAAGCATAAAGCGACTTGTTTAGGTGGAAGAGGAAGGTTGGGCACTAGAATGTGTTATGTTGATATTGAATGATCGCTTAGCTGTTACTTTTCCGCGTGGACGAAGGTGTGCTCTAGATTGATGTGGATGACAGTCACGTTAGGTATAGAAAGATGGACGTTGTAAGTGAGAGGAGTGAGGACGAGAGGGAGCAATTCTAGATTACTTGCTTGAGCGTATTGAGAGTTTTGGATGTCAATACAACGTGGTTATACTTCATGGGTGACCTATATGCAAAAGTTGGAGATAAAGTGGTGAAGAATATGATAAGGAGGTATAAAGTTCTCGGTAGGAATGACATTGGAGAACGAGTTATTTTCGTGCATGGGACATGAGCAGGTGCTTGAAAACAGCTAGTTCAAGAATTGATGTATCCAAAAGTAAACGTGGGTAAGAATGGCTCAGAGTGCATTGGTGGAGCGAGCGCTGATGAATTTTGCACACCTCCTTTCAAGAGGCAGATTTTTTAGGAGAGTGGTAGGGAGCCTGATGGATGTGCGGGTGTTGAGAAGAGAAGGTGGAGGAATGTCTCGCCATCTACTGGTGGAAGGAAGACCAAGAGTGGAGCGGAGATGAAAGAGTAACATAGAGTGGAAGGGGGAAGAGAGGCAGTGAAGTTGAGTTAACTGAATGGAGCAAGTGAGCTGAGTTCCAGCCGGCGTTGAGGGAGACGTCCAGAGATGCGATATTTATGTGTGCAAAAAATCTGTGTAGATGGCGCCGTGAGTGCGGAGAAGGAGGAAGGGCTGTGAGTGATGGAACATTGAGGTTAAAGAAGGGAGAACGCAGAAGAGAAGAGCTATTGAAGAATGGTCGCAAGTGAGGTCGGTGGCAATAAAGAATAGAGAAAAATATATATGACGTGAAGGGGGACCCTGGTGCCAGGTGAGGTTGGCTGTTGAACAAGAATTTTTAGCAGAACAAAAAAATATTCTGGCAGGAGATAAAAAGTGTGAGAAAGAAGGAGACTGGTTGGGAGGAGATGGTAAAAGTTATAAACGGTTGGTTGTTGTTCATGAGTGAAGATGTACGGAAGAGATAAGCTGAGAATTTTGATAAGTTGTTGAATGTTGAGGATGTCAGGGAAGATGACGTTGCTGCTGCAGGTGGTGTCGCACGGATGCCGGTTTTGAGAGACAAATTATTATAAATATTAAATCATTTATTTCCATCATTTGGCAATAGATTTTTTTTTTTAATATAACACATACAACTTTATTGATTTAAACACCATTCGAATTACGTCAACAAAATTCAATTTGAATTCGCCGCCAGTTCTGATTTCATGCAACAGATTATGAATTACAATATTTTATTCAATGATCATCAGCCAACGTCTTATTTGAGGTAAGAACCAGGAATGCCTGGCACGAAATACATGGGGTGGGGCGATCACGAATACATGGGGTTGGAAATTTTACGAAATACATAGGATTAGGAAAACCGTCAACACATGGGGCTAAGAAATCCTAAGAACATGTGGTTGGGAAATCGAAATGCGCTAAAATATTGTAAAGATGGGGTGAAATATGTATAATAAAGGGTTCAATAGACGACATAAATTATACATAAAATAAATACGTAACACTGAATATACATATTTCATGATGAAATGCGCTAACATATTGTAAATATGGGTGTAACACATTGCATGAACAATGAAGTGGTGAATAGATGACATGAGTTGTTCATAAAATATATACATAACACTGAATATATACACTTCATGACCGCTAGGAGATGATTAAATGATTGACAATCATAATAATTCGATACTGGAGTGTAGAAATCGAATTAATATACTCCTGTTATAAAAGATGAAGCGCAATGATTGTATCTTCAAAAATGGCGCGGTAAATGGTAGGAATGATTCAATAAATCATATTCTCATCGAGTTGGCCTCTGTCAAAGCTGGGAGCTACCTATCGTTCCTCGAAAGTTCAATTTGAATTCGTCATAGCTCATCTCTAGGGGCTGCCGGTTCGGATTACATGGAGCGAAATATTATTTACAATAGTATCATCTGTGTGCATACAGAAAATGTCTATTATGACAAAATAATTCTTACTACATAGCGTTGGGGAAACCAGTGACCTGAGGGGTTGACAAATAAGAAATACTTGGGTGGATAACAAACAAAATACATGGGTGTGGAAAATAACAAGTTCATGGGGTAGGAAATCACGCATGCATGTGGTTAGAGTCCCGAGAACATGGGGTTGGGACATCAAAACATGCTATCATATTGTAATGAGTAGTCTACATTATTGTACGATGACAAAGATGTGGATGGATGTCATGAATTATTCAGAAAATACGAATACAATATAGAGATGGGAAATCGAAAAGCGCTAACATATTGTAGAGATGGGTCTAAGCCTGTTATATTCATAATGAAGGGGTGAATAGGCGACATAAGTTATACATAAAAAGTTATACATAAAATACATACCGGACAACTGAATATGCAATATACACACTTCAAGACCGCTACGAGAGGATTAAATTATTGACATTCCGGATAATTAAATGCTGGAGTACACAAGTCGGATGAATATTCTTCTGCTATAGAAGACAAAGCAAAATATTAGCTTACAAGGCAATGATTGTATAAAAAAAA
This sequence comes from Gammarus roeselii, assembly GCA_016164225.1. Lineage (NCBI taxonomy): Eukaryota > Metazoa > Arthropoda > Malacostraca > Amphipoda > Gammaridae > Gammarus > Gammarus roeselii. The sequence continues at coordinate 5,419 of SDVV010034729.1, forward strand.
ATGGTACGGTAATTGTTAGAAATAATTCAATGAATTATATTAAAATCAATTAAACTTTTGTGAATGTTAGAAGCTGCCTATTGTTCCTCGAAAAGATTGAGTTTGTATTTTAATTATACTAAAACGACTGGAACATTTAAAACAAAGAAATAGACAAAACGCTAGTTAACATCTATGGTAATTGTCAAAGACAACTGTGATCGATAGCAACATAGAAAACATATGTATCGTCAGAGTAAAAACGATTAGATGGTGTCTCAATGTTGAGAGTTATGGTGGTGGTGGTTTCGGACATGCTGAAGAACAGAATGCATTTTCTGGCCACTGGTATTTGCATTTGGTTTGTGTTTGTGGGCAAAGTTACCGTTTTGAATTGATCAGTCAATAGATGTTCATTAAGCCTATTCTTGGGGACACTCCTGAAGAAAAAGTGCTGGAGGCGGTTAAGTTTGTAATGAGCTCTCGATATGTTGTGCGTGAGAGTGATAATCGAAATAATTAGAGTGTACAGAGAGTGCGATTGGCAAAAAACAGTGTGGCTTCAGGAGTGGTGGTAGTGGTTATGCCGATCAGATTTTTGCATTGAGACAAGTCTGTGAGCAGTGCCTTGCAAAAGGAAAGGATGTGTTCTGGGCCTGCATTGGTCTCGAAAAGGCATACGGTAAGGTGGATGAGGAGCCGCCATGAAGGACGCTGCGTTTGTATGCAGTTGGCGGAAAATGAACGTAGAGGTTCAGAGTTTCTCTGTTGGCCACAGAGCATGTGTCAGAGAGGGAAGCGAGATGAGGGATTGATGAGGAGTGATAGTGGAACTGAGACAATCCCTCGTATTGTCTCCCTGACTGTTCAATCTATACAGGGATGGAGTGATCGGTCAGGCAGATAAACGCGACTGTTATGGGTTGAGGCTCAGAGCTGTTGGGAACACAAGGGCGAAGTTGTCAGTTGAGTGAGTTACTCTTGGCGGATGATACAGCACTGATGGCAGATTCGGAAGAGAACTTGTGTAGGCTGATGCCGGAGTTTTGTATTGTGTGTGAGAGAAAGGAACTGAGAGTTGACACGGCTAAAATAAAAGTATTTAATTAGATGTTTGAGGAATGTCGATGCTAGCCAAGTTAGCGTCCTTCAAAATGGAGAGGTATTGGACGAAGTTCAGTATTTTAAGTCCCTGGTCTGTCATGTGGAGAAGACTGCACTACTGAACACCGAGGGGAAATTGCATGTGAAGAAAGGTTTAACAGTATTGGATGCACTGACGAGCGTAATGAGCTGAAGGACGTTACGGATGGAAGCAAAGAGAGGCGTTGTATGAGCGGGTAGTTGTGACAACTGTGCTTCATCTGCCTGTGACTTGAAGGGGAGAGCAAAGAAGTGAAGAAGTTTTGGTAATGTTTACGTGATGAAATGTATTGAGGAACGTGACTGGAGTGACGCTTGAAGATAGGATCGATAACCATGTGGCTCGAATTAGAACGGTGATGATAAGAAAGTTACAGGACAGGGCAGATTCGCGTGATCAATGGTGACTTAGGCACGTGGTGAGGATGGATGATGGGATATTGGTGGAAAGGGTAATATAAGCGGATATTAGTGGACGTAGGCCTAGTGATAGACTGAAGTGTGGGAGGATGTATGGCGTATAGCAGCGTTAGGGAGGAGATACATAATTGTGGGGATAGCAGAAGAGCGTGCAATGGATAGGCGTGTCGTATCATGGCCAACGTAATGGGTGTGGGTAGAGAAGGGCCCGGTCACTATGATGCAGCTGTGGTGAGCCGTGAACATGTTGGGCCCTGCTATTAACTCTGATCAAGAACCACAAGCCTGGCCCAAAAAGTATGTTGCGTGATCTTCTCCCCTTTAAGTTATCAACCAAGCATCGTTCCATGTTCAACCATGCATCCAACTGTATATAAATGTATTTATTATCTGCAAACAAAAAATCTACCAAAAATGATCCTACAAGCAATTATAACCGGAATATATTTCTCCATGTCCTGAAACTTATTTGTTTGGATACATTTTGAAATCTCAAACCAAATAAAATGTGGTATGAGAAATATATTTATCGTGTATTGTTGTGCCCTGTATTGTTCTCATGTGTATTGTTCTTTCATGTTCTGTTATGGGTGCGGTTTATTGTTCTAGCTTTCTAAAGCGTCTGAACGACTTTGTTTTTCCGAATATTCCTCATATACTCAAAAAGTTTTTGAATCATCCCGAACTATCTTACACGTATGAATATATGTCAACAATCAAATTCAGGTATATTGGTCGACAATTCCAGATCATGTTTTCTGTCAAGGGTCCTCGTTGGATGGAAACTCGTAAAACTGTGCAGGTAAAAGTTTAATGTGTATATATATGACTATAAAGGCTCATAGATTTATATCCAATCCCGAGTCGAAATATTTTCCCAGTGCCTTCAATCTGAAACAAATATAGGAAGGAAAATAGTAGGAACCATTATTGGTTTCTACTGAGATTCACAAAAAATATGTTCGAGCATATCGGTTATATTGCCTCAAAACATGATTGATGTATAAACGCACCAAGCTTGTGGTATGGAGCTCCATAGCGCTTCACCGCACACAATCGTGACGTCGCAATAAGTGGTGGACAGTGGCTGACGCTTGTGGGATGGAGCTCCATAGTGCTTTACCGCACACTATCGTGACGTCACAATAAGTGGTGGACAGCGGCTGACGCTTGTGGGATGGAGCTCCATAGTGCTTTACCGCACACAATCGTGACGTCACAATAAGTGGTGGACAGTGGCTGACGCTTGTGGGATGGAGCTCCATAGTGCTTTACCGCACACTATCGTGACGTCACAATAAGTGGTGGACAGTGGCTGACGCTTGTGGGATGGAGCTCCATAGTGCTTTACCGCACACTATCGTGACGTCACAATAAGTGGTGGACAGTGGCTGACGCTAGTGTTACTATTAACTCGGTGTTGACATCATCGCGGTGGATATTGTCGATCGCATTGTAGTGTGATCAAGTTATTGAGATTACAAGCGATGTCCTCGCTGGTTCCGTTGTGGTGTGTGTGAAAGATACACGTCGTCGTGATCAACACAATGGAAACCTATCAAATTCATTGACGTGTTGAATTCTTCTTTTGCGGGAAGGAGGGGAGGTGCCAGTGGTTGAACGGAAGCAGAATCTTTTGCAATCGTGAGCAATTTCGCATCAAAATTGATTTCAGATAATTGACGCCGCAGATGTTTTGATGTCGTATTTATTAAAGACTTTAGAAAAATCATATAAAAGACCGATCCTGATGTTCTAGTTTATTTGCAGCATCACCAATCTCATGACTTTTATGATTTCGTAGGGTTGACTAATGACAAGAAGACGCACGTATCAAAAATCATGCAACAATAGGTGGTAACCTTCACGACAGCTACTCATATGTAACGAGAAATTTTTAAAGGAGAAGAGGGTACTTTTTTGATAACATTAAATGTGATCCAATAGCTCTACTTCAATTGCATTACCCCTACAAATTGTAGGGGAATGAAACATTTCATACATATTTATTGCCAAATATATCAACAAGCTTTTCAGAAATTACTAATAGAGTGTCTTCACTCTACTTTCCATATCCACCTCGACCGCCGAAACCTCCTCCGAAACCACCGAATCCACCTCAGTATCCGCCGCCGTACCCACCACGGTATCCTCCGTAACCTCCACGACGGGCTTCGGGTTCGGGATTAGCGGAGCGCCGCTTGTGGCCGTATCCACCCCTGAATCCACCAAATCCACCGCCATACCCACCGCCATATCCACCTCGATATCCACCGTATCCTCGAGAGGCCTCAGCTGCGGGTTAGGGCGATGCTAAAGCAACTGGATCGGGATCAGCCGAGTGCTTTTTGCGACCATATCCACCGGGAAGCCTCTGAATCCACCACCGAAAACACCACCATATCCGCCGCCGTACCCGGCTCCGTATCCACCACTATATCCTCCGTATCCACGCGATGCCTCAGTTTCGGGTTCTGGCGAAGCTACTGCAACCGGTTTTGGATCAGCTGCTCTCTTCTTGCCACCATATCCTCCTCTGAATCCACCTCCGTATCCAGCGCGGAATCTTCCTCCACGGAATCCACCGTATCCTCTCGAAGGATCTGTCTCAGGTTCGGGTTCGGCAAAGGCAAAGCACCAGCAGCACCCCAAAGAACAGCTGATGAAAGGGAATGATGCGGTTGAGAACACGGATTGGGAATAGTGAGAACATCAACCTGAACAATGAAGAACACCTAGGGTAAAACCGTATACGCATTATCACCTATGTTTTCTTCAGTAAGCTTGCATTGTGACCGTTCATTGGACTAGTTAGCGTTTGACTTCAGCATACATTTTGAATGGATAAATGAATTCATTTATTAAAAAGTTGAAATATAAGAGGTCCCCAGATTGTAGAAAAATATATAATCTAATACCACAGCGGAGATCGATGTATATGGTTACGATAGCTCGACAGAAACAGTCGGTATTCAGAATACATGAAACAGCATTCATGAAACCATAGAACAATCTACGTCTTCATAACATGCAAATATATACCAAAAAAAACGTAGAATTGGCCAGGAAGAAATATTTGCAAGCGCCCTGAAAACTTGGAGAAAATGTTTGCATTCCCTTCCGATACCACACAGAAAAGTGAATTCGTCTCGTCATAAACGTTGATATTATTGAATATTATGTTTTTGGGCATTGATAATACCCGAGAAAGGCAAATTTAAGACCTGAAATGTGCACTAGAGAACAAAGATAGAATGTATACAAATAAAAGCCGTTAACGTTGAACATTTTAATGAAACAGAAAAAATCCGACGTTGGTTTGAATAGGACGACGTTCAATAAAAACCGTAGTTAAAGAAGTTGCGAATATTTTATGTATGTGTTTAATCCACATTACTGTCGTGTTCCTTGAGTAACATTTTAAACGAAGGTTAGTACTTACAACAATCTTTATGGTTGTTGTTGTTGTTGTGGTGACCGTCTTCAACTGATGCCCTGTATAGAACAGCGCGTCGTTGTATGCTCGCACCACCAACACTAACCTTCGAACTGGCCGCGACTCAGGGATGCTGTGAATTGTCCTTACTTGGCTCATTTGTCTCTCACGTTCTCATTTTGTTTAGCTCAGGTAAAAAATGACTTGCTTGTATGCACTCGGTTCAAAAGCTGAACCGAAGGGCATACCGTTTAATCTGTTAAGACAGAGGCTTGTTTGCTTACAGGACGTGGTTGAATGCAATGAGACAAACTTGTGTATCCACCGTATTGTAAGATGATGAAAAATATTGTCATAGACTGAATTGAACACTGTCTACAGTGTTCACATGAGATAGCCCTGAATACCAAACATTTGTTTCCCCAATATGTTCTTTTGTGTGCACGTGAGCCTTCCAAATGTGGTTGGTCCTCGATAACGCGCGACCAGAGATTGTCGCATCGTGTACCAGAATGACTGGTGTTGCAGCATATGTGTTGCAGCACGTGCTGCCTAATCGACATATTTTGTGTTAAGGTTTGATCAAAGACTTGCCTTAGGTCGGTGTCATATATCTGAGTTACACGTGCACTTGCAATTTTGGTTTATATTTTTTTGAGGCCTCGTCATGCGTTCACGTTGTCCAGAAAAGTGGTGGCCTTCGAACATGTTAAATTCTCTAGTATATATATATATATTTATACAT
>SDVV010034730.1:0-11141 GCA_016164225.1 Gammarus roeselii
CCGCTCGTCAGTAGGACCATCTCCTGCACCCCACCAGACTGTTGAGTGGGACGACGCCAGCTTGGTAGTGGGACCCTTTGAGCCCGTGAAGGGACCATCTCCTGCTCCCCGACAGCTCGTCAGTTGGACCCTCTCTGCCACTGAAAGAACCATCTCCTGCACTGTCAGCTCGTCAGTGGGACCCTCTCCGCCCGCTGAAAGGCCCATCTCCTGCTCCCCGCCAGCTCGTTAGGGGGACTATCTCCTCCGTTGAAAGAACCATCTCCTGCATTCCGCCAGCTCGTTTAGTGGGGCCTTCTCCGCAATCTGAAAGACCCTTTCCTGCTCCCCGCCAGCTTGTTAGTGGGACCCTCTACGCCGGCTGAAGGGACCATCCCCTGCACTCCACCCGCTCGTTAGTGGGACCTTCTCCGCCGGCTGAAAGGACCATCTCCTGCTCTCTGCCAGCTCGTTAGTGGGACCCTTTTTTGCCCACTGAAAGGACCATCTCTTCCACCCTACCCGGACGTTAGTGTAACCCTCTCCGCCCGTTGGAGAGACCATATCTTGCACTGGGCATTTAGATAGATGGCAATTTTGATCATAGTGCCAGAATATATAGCAATTTTTATCATAGCGCCAGAAAAGAGTGCGCACTGCTAGGCACTTCAGGTGATGTGTAACGTATCAAAATAAAATACTGCACTCCTGTGGTTATGTTGCGATGGTCAGAAATATATTCAACAGGTGACCTACTCCGACTTCATCTTCAATCTACCGCAGACGATCATTAGCCTGAGTACATCAGGTACGGTGCCAGAAGGACATTGACTCCAGTGCACTAAAAAGCCTGAGCCCTCGAATCAAATCTTGTGCACAGGTGCTCAATAGATTACTCCTTTGCGTTTTCTTCTCGTGTATTGATAGGTTGGTGTCATTAGTTTACATTTTTGTGTGTCGATTAGCTTAGATTCTTGTTCTTAAAGATTGCTTGTAAGAAGTTACTTTTTTCACAACTTTTGACTCTATTTTATGAGCTTATTTTGCGTTATTAGATTGCTCTCCAATTTATATTCATGCGTAATTTTTTTTTCTCATGTATTCATTGGTTAGTGTCTTTAGTCGTTAGTTTACATTTTTATGTGCCAATCAGCATACCTTTCTGTTTCTGAATATTGCTTGTAAGTAGTTACCACAGCAGTATTTATGTTATTTAATGTTCCGCACTGATCTGTGTTATTTAATCTTCTGCGCTAAAAATAATAATTATTATAGCAGTTGCTCATTTCATTAGCAGGATTGTGTTATTCAGAGAAATGTGTTACTCATAAGCAGTATCGTGTCATTCATAAGCAGGATTGTGCTATTTCAGTGTTCTGTTCAGTGTTCCTTACTTTCAGTGCTTCCAGTTGAGCAAACATTATAAACACAGCTGTCGCTCACATCATTAGCAGTATTGGATTTTTCAGTGTTCCGTGCTATCAGTGTATGGTCGTATGGTCGTTCACCCAAATGGTCGATGATTCTGCAAATCATAATTACTACAGCAGTATCTGTATTACTCAATATTCCGCACCACAGCAGTATTTGTGTTACTCAATGTTCAGCACTATAAATAATAATAATCATTATTACAGCAGTCGCTCACTACATAAGCAGGATTGTGCTTTTCATTGTTTTCAGTGTTCCGTACTTTTCGTATCCCTAGTGAGCAATCATTTCTATCAAAGCAGTCGTTCATGTCATTAGCAGTATCTAGTTTTCTAGTCTTCCGTACTTTCAGTGCTCTGCACTGCAGTGTTTCTGTACTGCAAATCAACATTGTTAGACCAGCCTGTGACATCAAGCAGTAGGTGCACCACCATCTCCGAGTCCAGCCTCAGTATATCCTCCCCCCCCCCTCGCCTACCTTCTCTTGTTGGCGTCGGCTGTGTCAGCCCATAAACACGCCTGCTTGCCACTCTTCAACACTCTTCTCGTCCCTCATCAACCAAACACGATCGTGCACAATATAAGGTCACGGGTCCTCCTCCTAACACAAAGCCCTAAAATGATAAGATAATAAGACGCTCTCTAAGCCCCTCTAACAACAAACCCTCTAAGTAGTCCACTTCACTGAGATTTACCCTTTAATTAACGATATGTCGCCCCACAGCCACACTGCCAACAGAAGCATATCCTGCTGCATGTGTTATAGTGGAACATGCGAGAAATGCGCATGCGCCAACAATTAAAGAGCCTGCATATCATGCAAAAGCCAAAAATGCACCAGAACCCGCATGCCTATAAACATAGAGCTGCAGCATCGCCCACACACTCCGGTGGCCAGCGCATGTACCCCAAAACGCGATAAGGAGAAGCATACCCTCTCCCACAGGGTTGCTCTTTCGGTGACAGATACTCACCCAACCCTGCTGAGCTCACAATCTCCCACCCCTGGTGCCTCTGAAACGGAGTTCATAAATCCAATTTATTCCTCCGATACAGAGCCTTTAATCGCCCCCTCAACAGAAAAATCCGCTACAGAAAAGCCGGCTCACTGTGAAGCATCAGGCACCGGGTCAACAGAAAATACCAAGACCCCTAAGACAATACTCATCGGTGATATCCTCATGAAAAATGTGCTAACGTCCGACCTTTCAGATAGATGCACTTTTGAAAAGATAAATATTAACGACTATGGTGCTCTGTCTAAAATTATTGAGAGCGCAAATCCATTCAAAAATTACATTATTGTGCTCACGGACTACGTCGAAAACGAAGTAGTAGTCAAAATAACCACAGCAATTTTAACGAAAAACTAAAATGCTAAGATGTACATGGCAGAACCCCTCAATCTGGAAACAATTGAACAGAGGCACCGTTTCATGAGTCTCTGTCACTCTTTGAGGCTCAAAGTTATCCCGACAGGCAAACTAAGAGACGAATTCTCTGGTGCCCCCGACGAACGATTGTTTCATTCAGAGAATGCTAGTCTAAACAAGAGTGGAATTATCAAATTTTTCAACACGATAGCACGTTACGTTCCTCAGAGGGTTGAGGCATTGCCATCCCTGTACTATAACAAAGTCAGAAGCAAACAATCATTTCTCTGGTCTCCTCCCTTCCTCTACTTTCCTCCATCATATAGCAATAATCTCGTATCAACACCCCATTACAGGTCAGAAAAGGACATCTACTCGCAGACAACTCACATCCCAGCTCCCTCTTGTAAAAAACAAACTAAAATTGAAACTAGAATCACCAATCAGTTACTCCTGATCATCCAAACTCAATTAGCTCCCATGCAACGACTTTTCAACCCGGTCGCAGCAATAGAGTCCCTTCAGCGCCTCGTCATTTCTTCTCCTACCCTCCTCCTCCACTCTACACAACTCACACAAAATCGTCTAACTATGCTTGCAGCACAGCCTCAATCCTCCCTCTTCGCTACCATTCCCTTACCTCAGCCCAAATTTCGACTATACCTATGCCGATAATCCCTACCATATATTACCTGCCTCCACCCATTCTTTCCTCGAGCTCCCACTTTCGTTCCCTTTCCCTAAACTCAAACCAAACTCCAACATTATCTATCCCGTCAACCCCTCCCATATATTACCCCCCTCCACCCATTCTTTCTTCTAGCTCCCACTTTCGCTACCATTCCCTAACCTCAGCCCAAACTCCAACTTTACCCATCCCTCCCATATATTACCCCCTCCATCCGTTCTTTCCTCTAGCTCCCACCTTCGCTGCCATTCTCTAACCTCAGCCCAAACTCCAACTCTACCTATCCCGCTAATCCCTCGCATATATTACCCCCCTTTACCCATGCCTTCCTCGAGCACAGTTCAGCTATCCTCAGCCGTGTCTCTTCAATCACCGATCTAAATTTATTTCCCTTGGTTCTGTTCGGTGTCCCCTGCTCCAACCTACCCTCAACCACAAAGAACAGAACCGAAAGCAAGGATATCCCAATCATACAAACAATGCCACTCAAGAATTAGCAACCAGATTCCTAGATAATGTCAGTAAGAGTGTTGCTCAAAAGCGTATTAAAAATCTAAATGAGGGTGGTGTTGGTGTTGCTGACGCAAGAAACAATAAAACGGATGAAAGAATACCAAAGCAGGTGACGGGAAACTTGTAACAATTCCCCAGGAACGCCAACATCGACACCATTCTCAATGATTTGGATTAAAAAGACAATCAACACTAGCAGACGGAAATTGTATGATTCACGTGGTGAAAGGATCTTTAGTGAAACAAACAGGACTTAACGATGAAAACCTCTTAGAGGGGATAATAACCAAAGCAATGGAGGAATCCTTCAATTACATAGAAGATTACGGAGCCTTCACTGAGCATAAATAAGATGATAGGTTCCTCTCCGAAAAAGAAAAGTATTTTGAAAACAAGGAGTACAATTGCAATTTTGGCGATCTAGTCCCCACAATTCTCAGAAACGCACTCAAAATACAAATTACAAACTTAGAGGAGACAAACCCTGATATCGTAACGAAAACTGTAATTAATCCAAGCAACCTCAAGAGTGATGAGGCTGCTCAATACTCAATATTTGTAGCCAAGAAAGTGGACCACTATAGTAGTCTTGCCCCAACCCACCCACTGAAGCCACATTTCGAACAACAAAATATTGCAGCGAAGCGAAACAAGCATATGAAAACAAAGGTGCAGTGAGTGTTCCAATAGATATTATCCTTTGCAATACGACAACGATACATCCATATTCGATGAAGAGATGCCTCTGCAATCATCCCAAAGTGACACCAACTGTCCTGTAAATAAAAACAAATGACTAAAGGCCCAAAGTGTTCAAGCTGGGCTCAGCGACCACCCCTCAGCAACCATATACGCAAATACCCATCAGAACCTAAATAACATCGTGATTAAACATATAAACGTCAGAAGCTTAGGAACAAAGATGGATCACATCAAAATAATGATGAAGGTGGACTCAATTGACATTCTATTTCTGATTGAAACCTGGCTGGAATCTGGTATTAACACTACCTTAATCGAGATTGACGGCTTCAATGTTTATAGAAAAGATAGAGAAAGGAAAGGAGGTGGAACCGTGATTTATGTGCGAGAAGAATATACCTCTTCTCAAAAAATGCATAATGACAGCAATTAAGTTGATGACCTTTGGGTGAACATCCAGGTACGAAAAAACAGATCGTTTGTTGTTGGTTCTCTTTACAGACCACCCAAAGCAAGTGTACAGTCTTTTCAATACATTGAAAAAAGATTTCGAGAATCTATCCGCATAGGAAAACCGCTGTACATTTTGGGAGATTTCAATGACGATCAATTGAAATTGAAATCCAACAAAATGAAGCCGATTTTGGACAGACTCGGGCTGCATCAGCTCATAAAAAGTGCAACAAGAATTACTCCCGGATCCCAAACTGTATTGGATCTGCTCATCAGTAACAATCCGTCTTCCATTGTTACCACAGACGTGGAGCCCAATTCTTTCTCGGACCACCATGAAATAAACTGCAGCATTAACATCAAAAAAGAGAAGAAACAATTATACAAAATAACCTGTCGTACAAAAAAAATTACTTCGCGGATAATTTCAGAGCACAACTAGTGGCAAACGTCGAGATGATAAAACCGATACATTGCACAGATAACGACGCAGAGCAAGCCCAATTACTCACAGACTACCTTCTCACATGTCTGAATGCTGTGGCTCCAACGGAAACTGAAACAATGAAAAGCATGCCGGTTAAATGTATTACAGAAAAACTGCGAAATGGAATTGCACTTAAAAAATATCTCAAACGCAGAGCAAAACGAAGCATCACCTGGTTAAAATTATTTCAAATTCAAAATAGAAGAGTCAAACGAGAAGTCAGGCGGGCAAAAATTAACTACCATCATGAGGAACTAGATCATTGCAAAAACAATCAAAAATAAACGTGGAATGTACTGAAAAGAATGGTTCCCTACAAAAAAAAGATCATCTCGCCGACTTATAGGAATACTCCAGCAACTTCAAAAAAGTTTAACAACTACTTCGCTGGAGTTGGGAAACAAGTTTTTGAAGAGGTGATCCAGGAAGCTTATCAAGAATACAGAGCGACGCAACAGATACATGGAGTCCAACAGCTTTCGATGGAGACAGCGACGAAGAAGCAAACGTCAAATGGAAACCAAAGCAAGTATCGCAACACGAAGTAAAACGAGCTGTATTTGCTTTGAGGAACACAAATTCTACAGGAATAGATGGTTTAGCCCTACAATATCTGAAAGTCAGCCTCATAGTGACCTTGCCTTATATCAGCACAGTTATTAACACCTCCATAGCTAGTGAAACTTTTTCTGAGATCTGGAAGCATGCAATTATATAAGCAATACATAAATTTGGGGACAAGAATGAACCATCCAACTTTAGACCGATCAGTCTTCTGCCTGTCCTATCCAAGATTTTACAAAAGGTAATATCTATCCAATTGATTGATTACCTCGAATCAAACAAGCTGTTCAATGACTGCTAGTATGCTTATCGGCGAAAATTGTCAACAGAAGACGCACTTATGAGCATCACTGAAGATCTGTACAAAAACTTTGATGAGGGGCAGATATCTCTGCTGGTATTGCTAGACTTATCGAAAACATTCGACAGTGTAAGCCATACAATTCTTTTGGCAAGCTTCGCAACTTCGGAATTGACCCTACTTGGTTCGAAAGTTATCTGATGAATCGACAACAATCAGTTAAACTCGATAACGGAACTATGTCAAATCCAGCCACAGTTGCCTTTGTGGTCCCTCAAGGTTCGATACTTGGCCCGTTGTTGTTCTGGTTTTTGGATAAGACATCGACTGTAAATTACCAAAATATCAATCGCAATTGGTAATGTACGCCGATGATGTTCAAATATTGCTTCCTCGCCTCGCAAGCCGTCGGATATGAATGCATTGAAAGACGACTCTAAGACAGCTGTAACTTATCTGAAAGCTTTGTATGATAAAAATGGACTCAAGCTTAACTCTGAAAAACAAAATGCATCTTGTTCAGCTCGAACTCGAAAAGAAAAGCAGTTCCAATGAATTTTTCTATCAGGATAGGCAAATCTGACATTCCTGTTGAAAATAAAGGTATAAGTCTTGGAGTATGGTTTGATCCAGATCTTTCCTTCAAACACCACGTAACTACTGTGTTCCAAGCTGAATGGAACACTTTTGTTCCTAAACTCCGCAAAAAAAGAATTGGATTTCAAATCAAGATTACTGACTGTCCACGCTTTAGTATTTTCTCACCTTAAGTACTGTCTTCCAATTTGGGGGAAATGCACCAAAACCCAAAGAGAGAAAGTACAACGTTGTATAAACTTTGCAGCAAGAATAAGATGCGATGGTAACCACAGAAACGAGACCACGTAAGTCCTCTATTCGAAAAACTACAGTGGCCGAATATCGACAACAAACTGACACTCCATGAATCGATCAAAATTCATAAAGATCTTCTATAGAAATATTCACCCGCAGCCAAAGGCACATATATTTTCGAGGTGAAAAGAACAATTGACTCACAAGAAATAATGATACTCTGCACGTTGAACACAGGAAAACCGAAACTGCCTGTCAAGCTTCTTCGATTACTGGACCAAAATTCTGGAATAACCTCCCAACTAGCCTCGAAAATCTTGAATCCAACAAGTCCTTCATGAATAGGCTTAATGAACATCTGTTGACCGATCAAGTCAAAACGGTCACTTTGCCAACAAACACAAGCTAAATGCATAAAACCAATAACCAGAAAATGGATTTTATGTTCATGAGCGACCACCACCCCCAACCACCACCACCATAACTCTCAACATTGCGACACCATCAAATCATTTTTACTCAAACGATACATATGTTTTTTTATGTTGTTACCGATCACAATTGTCTTGGCCAATTACCATAAGTGTTAACTAGCGTTTTGTCTATTTCTATGTTTTAAATGTTCCAGTCGTTTTAGTATAATGAAAATACGCACTCAGTTTTTTCGAGGAACGATATGCAGCGTCTAACATGACAACAGCTTACTCGATTTTAATATAATTCATTGATTTCTTTCTAACTACTACCGTACCATTCTTGATGATACGATCATTGTCTTATAAGCTAACATTCTGCTTTGTTTTCTATAACAGATGCATATTCATCCAACTTGTGTACTCCAACATTGTATTATTTCTGATTGTCAATCATTTAATAATTTCCTAGCGGTCTTGAAGTTTGTATATTGAATATTCAATTGCTTGGTATTTTTTATGTGTGTGTATAACTTATGTCGCCTATTCAACCCTTCATTATTAATAAAATGGTTTAGACCCATCCTTACAATATGTTAGTGCTTTTCGATTTTCCCAACCCTATATTGCATTCATATTCTAGTTATAGTTCATGTTATCCATCCATATCTTTGTCATCGTACAATAATATAGTCAACTCATTACAATATGTTAGCACATTTTGATGTCCCAACCCCATGTTCTCGGGACTCTAACCACATGCATGCGTGATTTGCCACCACATGTATTTGTTATTTTCCACACCAAGTATTTCATTGTTTATCAGCCCCCAAGTACTTTTATTTCTCAACCCCGCCTGTCACTGTTTTTTCCAACGCTATGTAGTAGGATTTTTTTTGTGAAAATAGACATTTCTGTATGTGCATAGATGATATTATTGTAAATAATATTTCGCTCCATGTAATCCGAACCGGCGGCATCTAGAGATGAGCAGTGACAAATTCAAATTGAACTTCCGAAGAACGATAGGTAGTTCCCAGCTTTGACAGAGGCCAACTCGACGAGAATATAACTTATTGAATCATATCTACCATTTACCGCATCATTTTTGAAGATACGATCATTGTCACATAAGATAATATTGTGCTTCATCCTCTATAACAGCAGTATTTTAATTCGGTTTCTGCACTCCAGTATCGAATTATTCTGATCGTCAATACTTGAATCATTTCCTAGCGGTCATGAAGTGTATATATTTCAGTGATATGTATATATTTTATGAAAAACTTATGTAGTCTATTCACCACTTCATTATTTCATACTATGTGTTATACCCATCTTTACAATATGTTAGCGCATTTCGTCATGAAATATGTATATCCAGTGCTATGTATATATTTTATGTACAATTTATGTCACCTATTCAACCCTTTAGTATTCATATCTTACACCATCTTTACAATATGTTTGCGCATTTCGATTTCCCAACCCCATGTTCTCAGCATTTCTTAGCCCCATGTGTTGGCGGTTTTCCCAATCCTATGTATTTCGTAAATTTTTCCAACCCCATGTATTTCGTGATCGCCCCACCTCATGTATTTCGTGCCAGGCTTTCCTGATTCATACATCAAATAAGATGTTGGCTGTCGATCATTGATTATAATATTATAATTTACAATCTGTCCCATGAAATCAGATCCAGCGGTGAATTTCGAATTGAATTTTCGTTTACGTTACTTCAAATAGTGTTCACGGCTATAAAGTTTTATGTGTACTATTTTGAAAAAAATGAAAACCCATTGCCAGATGATTGATGTAAAGGTTTTAATAATAATTTAATAACTATACTAATTGTCATCCACATATATAGGTATGTGTGTGCACATATGAATGTGTATTATACTGATTGTCATCCATACAAGTAGTTGGGTGTGCACTTATGAATGTATATTATACTGATTGTTTATCCATATATGTAGGTAGGTAAGAGCACATAGGAATGTGTATTATACTAATTGTCATCCATATAAGTAGGTAGGTGTGTGCACATATGAATGTGTATTAAACTGATTGTCTTCCATATAGGTAGGCAGGTGTGTGCACATATGAATGTGTATTACACTTTTTGTCATCCATATTTGTCAGGTAGGCGTGTGCACATTTGAATGTGTATTTGTATGGTATATTGTGAATTCCATTCAGTTCGATGAAGGCGAGCCAGCAGCACTCTAGAGATGAGTTGCGATGTATTATTTTTCGATTCATCAAACTCATGCACAAGTTTTTTTATTTTATTTTCCATAACATATATTGTGAATCATGTTTTGAAACATGATGTAGCTACACACCGGCCGCCGACAGATGCGCTGTCACGAATTCCCTTTATCTCTCGTTTCCCTAATTCAAATAGGGCATATGAAAACTAAGTTTGATGTATTATACCCAAGTATTGAAAATCCATTGCAAGACGATGGAATTTAATGATTTTATAATAATAATAATAATAATAATGATAATACCGCAGGCATAGGGAATATTGGTTCGCGCAGTCCAGTGCATGAACTTCGTGTTTAACATTCTAAACCGCGCGAATTTTTCCCTACATTAGACCTGATGGGTCGATCAAATAGCTTGGTGAGAACACTACTTATGCCTTAGGGGCTTACTCCGTTTAATAAATAATTTTCGATACATGTATAATTTTACGTTAAATTATGCTGAACAATTAATTATGATTATGATTGACGAAGCACCCCCATTAGGCAGGGCAAGTTGGTACTTCACATACACTTCAACTTAACCAAGACAACACACATAACACGACGAACCATTTTTTATCACGATCTCAGGACCCAGAACTCAACTGCTTTATTTGGCTCCTCTTTATATACTAGGTATTTTCCGGAAACACACTGCTTTTGCTTCAACCGGCAAGTGCTCTCATGGCCCTTAGATACCGGATGCCTTGTAGTTGATGTCCAATTTACCCAAACAGTTCAATCGATCTCCCACCGACTTAGATCAAGAGGTAATGCATACGGAGTCGAGCCGTATGCCCTCGTTTAAAACTACTACAAAATTATCCCAACAATATTACACGTGTTATGCGTGCAATACTACAATCAAAATACAAAATCACTATCAACACATGCAAAATACAAAGACATCATCCAATTAGTTATCTAATTACATTCCGCCTCCGGGATGGAACAGGAAATGATCATTCGAAGATGACTTAGGAATGCTACCGTCTGCTGCTCTTTCGAATCAGCCGGGCAATTAGCAATGCATAAAGCGTCTGCAGTCCGCGACAAACAACCTTATTTACGTCCCGCTGCTGACTTGCCGGCTACACCCAGCACGTCTGTCGACTTCCGTTGACTTCCATTTATTCTTGGCCTGA
>SDVV010034731.1:0-11141 GCA_016164225.1 Gammarus roeselii
ATAGCTATATATATATACATATTTACATATAGCTATATGTATAAATACAAATAAATAAATGCATTTTTTATTTTGCACCTGCCTACTGACTAGTCAGCGACAAGAGAGCCCCGCTATTCACATCATCATTGCTCTGCCTCTCTCGTCACCAGCTGTGAGTACTGCCGCAAGACGTTCAGCGTGAAGGAGAACCTGAACGTTCATCGGCGTATCCACACCAAGGAACGACCTTACTCCTGCTCGCTCTGTGGTCGGGCCTTCGAGCACTCGGGCAAACTTCACCGACACATGCGCACCCACACTGGCGAAAGGCCGCATAAGTGCGATGTGAGTTTGCTACACCAACTACTGGAAAGAGCTGTCAGGGTTCCTTGAACGAAGCATTACTTACCTAGCCATTCATTCGGCGCCAGAAGGACGATGATTCCAGCGCGGTAGGAAGCCTCGTCACTCTTATCTAAGCTAGTCAATTACCCATTGTCCATTACACGATTAAAACAATGTCATCTATTGATAATGGTACTCAATTCGAGGTTCAATAATTCGTATTATTTCTATGGTAGAGTAGTCTTCGAATGTTGTACAATATACTTTATTGAATCACTTTTCTCAAGTAGTTTGTACCCAATTTGTGCTCATGACCACAACTCGTTCTCAGGTTTGCGGCAAGACGTTCGTTCAGTCTGGCCAGCTCGTCATCCACATGCGGGCCCATACCGGCGAAAAGCCTTACTCGTGCGACTTCTGCATCAAGGCGTTCACCTGCAGCAAACAGCTCAAGGTTCACCTCAGAACCCACACCGGCGAGAAACCTTACGGTTGTGACGTGTGCGGCAAGACCTTCGGCTACAACCACGTACTCAAGATGCACAAGATGTCTCACTTGGGAGAGAAACTTTACAAGTGCACGCTGTGCGATCAGTTTTTCTCGTCACGTAAAACTCTGGACTTGCACATCAGAGAACACGCCGAGGAAAACGGAAATGGGTCGAGCGATGTTCTTTCTGATGCCAGCGTGGAGGAGAAGTCCTGTGACATGGACTCCACTTCGATTCCGGCGAGTCCGTTGACACCTAAGCGAGCCAACAACAAGAAGGAAGTCAAGCCGAGAAGAAGGAAGAATGTTACTGTCAGGTGTAAGGATGATGAATCTTTGTGGAAGACTCCCAATAAATATTACGGGGAGAACTCTCCAAGTTGCGACTATACCAGCGACGACAGCGGTCGAGGCAACAGCCCCATCAGCTTGAGCCCTCCTGAGTCGCCCGAGACCACCCAGTCGCCGTACAGTCCATCCTCGGTGGCACAGAACCAACTTACTCCGTCACCTTCAGAATCTCATTCCCGCCTTTCTCCTGTTCCTCCCCCCAGTAGACCAGCAAAGGCTGTACCTAATAGCGAGAGGCATCCAAACTCTCCTACCAGAGTCCCAACCATAACGGATAAAATCAGTACAAACAATTCCATCAATAGTTCCCTTTCGCATTCACTAACAGAGCTTTTCCAGAAACTTTATCCCGGGCTGGGTGGCTCGGACGCTTTAAAGGTGAACGAAAGAGGAGGTTCTCGCGATGCCTCCAAGATAGCGGTGTTCACCACCCAGTCCGGGGAGCGCGTGGCGTGTCCCGTGAATCTCCTCCTAAGACTCGGGGATTGCAGGGACTCCGGCACCGACGGCACCTCCATCCAGTCTCAGCTGCAGAAAGAACTCGAGATGAGGCTAGCGAGGGAGGAATCGAGAAGGGCAAAGGAGGGCAGGTTCTGCGAACACGTCGTTAAGGTTTTACACTCTCTCTTGGGCAAGGAAAAGTTGATACAGCTGGGACACCCTGATATGAGTGTGGACGACATCATCCGGAACACCTTGGAGATGATGCGCACTCAGCCTTGCACTGAACCATCCCTGGCTCCCATGGATAGAATAAAGGTCAACCTTCGCCTGCTGCTCGAAAGTTGCGTGCCCGACCAGGAGATGTGGGTCAAGTTCGGCTGGAAAGGCAAGTCTATCGAAGACATCGTTTATGAGTTCCTGGAGCAATGTTAGCTTCCCCGTCGTAACGTTTTTTTTAGGGATAATCCTTGAATAATCATGCATCGGTATAGAAGACAACCTTAGACGCAAAGGCTTCAGGCCCCCTAAGAAATCTGACCTTAGACGCAGCGCTTCAGGCCCCCTAGGCAATCTGGCCTTAGACGCAGCGCTTCAGGTCCCTAAGGGAAACTGGCCTTAGACGCAGCGCTTCAGGTCCCTAAGGGAATCTGGCCTAAGACGCAGCGCTTCAGGCCCCCTAGGGAATCTGGCCTTAGACGCAGCGCTTCAGGCCCCCAAGGGAATCTGGCTTTAGACGCAGTGCTTCAGGCCCCCTAGGGAATCTGGTCTTAGACGCAATAATTCAGGCCTCTAGGGAATCTGTCCTTCGACGCAACGCTTCGGGTTCCTAAGGGAATCTGGCCTTAGACGCAGTGTTTCAGGTCCCTAAGGTAATCTTGCCTAAGACGCAGCACTTTAGGCCCCCTAGGGAATCTGGCCTTAGACGCAGCGCTTCAGGGCCCCTAGGGAATCTGGCCTTAGACGCAGCGCTTCAGGTCCCTAAGGGAATCTGGCCTAAGACGCAGCGCTTCAGGTCCCCAAAGGGAACGTGCACCACAGTTATTGTAGTCAAGTTATTTTACCTCTCTGACGATAACTGTATGAAATTATTTCCACATGGTATCAAGAAGATGGTAACAATAGTTGCTTGCTTGAGTTGTTGACTCAAGAGTGTGAGGGCCGTGTGTAAGACAGAAACCGGTTTGAAGAGCCCTGCATGTGCCGACGAGTCCGTCCTGCTAATCCCTAACATGACCAGTGTTGTACATGATACTGCTGTATCCAATCAAATTTTTCCAAAAACGTATTATATTTTCAGGAAACAACTTAAAAAAGTCATTGGAAAATTACTTAACTACAGTATTGTAGTTTATGTACAATACTGTACATGACTGACCACAGTGTACATGGCTGACGTCGTTATCTTTGTCCTGGTGGTATCAGCAAAACGAGTCCAATGATCGCTATCATACATATTCATATTTTTATCAGTCATGTCTTTAAAGTGTGAGGTTTTTCGGAACCAAGGAAAGCCCTCAATTATGAACCATCGATATAGCTAGCATTGATGGATCCATGAACCATCGATATCGTTAGCATTGATGGATTATGAACCATCGATATCGTTAGCATTGATGGATCTATGAACCATCGATATTGGTATCATTGATGTATTATGAACCATCGATATCGTTAGCATTGATGGATTTAAAAAAGAATCTGCTTTTGTTCATCGATTACATAAAAACGAACTTTAAGTCTAAATGCCAACTCATTTTTAATTCATGTTATCGTCCAAGGCAATCTTCCATTTCTTGTGTGAACATTGTTGTTAAAAATATGTTTTGAGTTTAAATTGTAAATATCCTCTTTGTATAGCTAAGCAAATAAATTATTAGAATAATGAAAATTATATATGATGAGAGTATACTTTGTTCAATGTCACGTTGTTATAAGTGTTAAAATGTAAGGTATAGATTCCAGATTGTTACGTAATTGATAAGAATCAATAGCTCTATGTACTTATTACGTTGAAAAAAACCTGTGTCAGTTTGTCTTCGCTGCACAGTTGAGATAAGAAGGCATTTATGTTAATTAGCATAAGAATTTTTCAACCACTTTGCTCAGTAACTGCTAATGTTCAATTCACCAAAGGGTTTCTTCTCATTGTAGGTACACACTATGCACTGGTGCACAGTCACTGTAGGTACACACTGCACGGGTGCACAGTCACTGTAGGTACACACTATGCACGGGTGCACAGTCACTGTAGGTACACACTGTACGGGTGCACAGTCACTGTAGGTACACACTGTGCACTGGTGCACAGTCACTGTAGGTACACACTATGCACGGGTGCACAGTCACTGTAGGTACACACTGTGCACGGGTGCACAGTCGCCTCTCTTACCTCCGCTTCTTGAGGAGCAGTGCCTGAAACTCGCTGAAGTAACGGCAATCCTTCTTAATTTTAGTACAAAATCTGGTGGTACGAATAGTGTTCAGAATTCCTCTATTTAAGCTTCAAGATACAAACTTACAACTACTGACTTTCCACCAACGTTTGATAGCTCAATACATTGACTTTATTACAAGTGGAGTTGAAGGTATTGCACACTTTTATTGAAAATGTTTTTCAACTAGCCCTTTCAGGAATAATTTAAACTTCTAACGTACGTCTGAGAGTTATATCATGAAATTAACGCACAAGGTGTGTCCTCTGAGACAGGTTCAACATAAGATGTGTCCTGAGACAGGTTCAACATGAAGGGTGTTCTCTGACAGGTTCAACATGAGGTGTGTCCTCTGAGATAGGTTCAACATGAGGTGTGTCCTCTGAGATAGGTCCAACACAAGGTGTGTCCTCTGAGACAGGCTCAACACAAGGTGTGTTCTCTGTGACGTGTTCTCTGACAGGTTCAACATGAGGTGTGTCCTCTGACAGGTTCAACATGAGGTGTGTCATCTGAGACAGGTTCAACATGAGGTGTGTCCTCTGAGATAGGTCCAACACAAGGTGTGTCCTCTGTGACAGGTCCAACACAAGGTGTGACCTCTGAGACAGGTTCAACACAAGGTGTGTCCTCTGTGACAGGTTCAACACAAGGTGTGTCCTCTGAGACAGGTCCAACACAAGGTGTGTCATCTGTGACAGTTCCAACACAAGGTGTGTCCTCTGAGACAGGTTCAACACAAGATGTGTCCTCTGAGACAGGTCCAGCACGAGGTGTGTCCTCTGAGACAGGTATAACACAAGGTGTGTCCTCTGAGACAGGTTCAACACAAGGTGTGTCCTCTGAGACAGGTTCAACATAATCAAACATTCCACAAGTCCTTGAATGTGGACGGTCCAGGGTCCACAGTAATAATGGAGGTTTCTTTTAAATAGCTACGTTTTGATCATTAGTTTTACTTTGTTCCCTTTAATAGGAGTAACGTTCCTAGTAGTATTTGGACCCAACTATACAATCCTAGTTACAATACCGGCACACTTATATTAAAACAATGCATGACTTGGCATTTTATTCAACAATAATCGTTGACGTTTTTTTTGTTTTGATTACAACCTAATCTCCCTGTAATTTAAATCAACATTGGCTGTATCAGATACTACTTGAAGTACCTCAAAGAGTAAAATCTATTAGCGTTATCATTAAACGTTGACAACTATGGCTGTACTCAAACTAGTTGAGGTAGTTCTAAAGGTTACAACCTAATAGCGTTATTTAATATATTTCACGGTGGTTGTACTCAAACTACTTGAGGTAGTTCTAAAGGTTACAACCTAAAAGCGTTACTATTTAATGTATTGAACGATGGCTGTACTAAACCCTCGAAGTAGTTCTAAGACCTAAACGCCTATTTCACGTAAGACTATTTTTCTTGAGCTGAAAATTGTCATCAAGCAGCTCAATAACGTAGAAAAATCATTATTTGATGTACGTAACAACTCTTATGAGAGTCAACAATCGATGCCAGCTTAATCAATAATCCTTACTATTAGCGGGAAGTGGCTTAGACTATTGTGTTGTATGGAATTAGTTGTTTTTTCCATGTAATTATGTTCCGATATGAATGTATGGCTAATATCCTAATGTGATGAAGCTGTGTTGCCCTCATAACACCGTTGATGGGCGGCGACTAGAGCTGGCGTGTGCAACCAATTGTTGTTTTTAGAAATGGTAACTCGTTGCAGTTATTAGGAAGGGTAACTCATTGCTGTTATTAGGAAGGGTGAGTCGCTGCTGTTATTCGAAAGAGTAACTGAATGCACTTATAAGAAAATGTAACTCATTGCTGTGTTTTTGTAGGGGTAACTCATTGTAGGTATTAGGATGGGGAACTCATTGCAGTTAGTAGTTGGTGTGACTCATTGCTGTTGTTATAAAGGGTAACACAGTGCCGTTATACGGAATGGTTACTCATTGCTGTTTTTTTAAAGAGTAACCATTTCAGTTAGTAGGAAGGGTGACTCATTGCAGATATTAGGAAGAGTAACTCTTTACCGTTAGTTAATAGGAAGAGTATCTATTTTAGAAAAGTGACTTAATGCACTTATGATGAGTAAATCATTGCTGGTATTAAGCAGGGTAATATATTGCTGTTGTTAAGAAGCCATGTACGAAAGGTGACCTTTCACTGTTCTTGAGCCGACGATATTTTTCCTCTGTCAAGAAATCCTCTACAAAGCTGCCTAATTAGTATATTTAACTGCTTCTTCCCATGTTGTTAAACTGGGCACAAGAGTTCAAGAGTGTTTCAAATTTTATTTATTTGAAGATGTTTCCTAATAAATTTTAAACAAATATCATGTGCTATTTCATGTCCAAACAACATCGACTAGTTTCGAAAATGAGCTAAAAGCTTATAAGAGCTTCAGTCACGTCGAATCATTTTAAATGTCAACTTTCAAGACACTGTTTTTTAAAATGAAGTTTATGTTTGAGCTACGGAGCCGTATGACATTTAATTTTTTCTCCCGTCATTTATATGTTTTTAAATCATGTATGTATGTTGAGTCGGATGAGACGGCAGCACCGATCGAAATTTGATCGACTGCGTCGTGTGGTATAATAAAAACTTTCGACACCGAGATCAAATAAGACCGAGAAGTTGAAACTAACAAATTGATTATCCAGTTACAATGCGGTCGAAAGTCAGTGTTGTATAGAGAATTAAATCGATGATCATCACGACAGTGATGCAAGGCCTCTTTCAAGGACGCCCTCAGCAACAGTGAGGGGAAATAAGTATAACATTTAAAAAAAATGGTTACTGTTTCGAATTTATCCAAAAGCAGTGTATCACATGAACATAACTAATGTAAACCAAATTGTTCAATAGCACAATTAAAAAAATATAAAAATATTCAAAATAGTGATGGAAAAAAGTTTTCATAATAAAAAACAATGGGTAATTAGTCTTTTCGGCAATTAGAAGGTGCGTTGAAACTTGAAAAGTGAATGTAACGAGCGTTGAACACTTCCAACTGTCGTTTTGAGTTGAAGTTAATGAAGCAGAGGGATTACCATGCCGGCAAAAGAACTTACTAAAGACGGAAACATGAAAATAATGAAACTTCATTATGAATGTTTTTTTGAGCTACCACAATATTATTTGGAAGCTGAAAATACCTTCCAACACTTCAGGTCTATTTTAGATGGGTATCACTGACAACCTTCATTGATGAGCTGTACCACACAAAATATCCCCAGACCTGCTTGAAAAATAGTCTGGAAGTTAGGTAAGATCCCATGGCTACTCGTTGGAAGATCCAAGAAGACTTATTGAGGGCAGGAACTTCCGTTACTAAACGAGCTTCCAGTAATGAATTAAAGAGGCTTGGTGTTGAACCTCATAGACCAAAAAAGCCCCTTTACTGCAGAAAGGCACGTAGTTCCCGTCTATGGTAAACAAATGGCAGTACCCTTAACCAAAGATCACAGTGATGTTTGAGGATGTTTTTAATGTAAAGGAACCGGTAGTACTCTTTTAACCGACGACATCCCGGGTGGAGCAAGACATCGAGGTGTCTTAGAAAAAACTTGTTCGTTTATGTGCAGAACTTGAAACTTGGCGAATAATTGTTCCTGTTAACAAGACGATCATCTGGAATTGCCCGAGAATGGTTTACACAGAATTATGGGAAGGTAATGCAGTGTCCAAGTTATTTCTGGATTTAAATTATTTGAAAAATTTATAACGGATACTGAAAACTATAATTCATTTCAGGGATCTTAGAAACGTTCACGACATGAAGATAATTAGTTTAAAAAAGTAACAGTTGTATACGTATATGTACGATGCTCAAAAGCCAAGATCTGTGATTCAACGCCCGTGGCAGTAGGCTTTGAGGTTATTGGGAACACAGCTTGAAGTCAGTAACAATGCGCACAGTTTCCTACACGAAGATATGGATCACTGATTATGTATCTAATGTTGAATATATGAAAAGATAATGTTGTCTTCTAGTAGTAGGCAAAGAAATAAAATCTCACATAAATTGACTTCAGGTTTTATTCCCTCGAAGTGAACAAAATAAACATCGAAGGAACCAATTGCAATCTTAATTTTTCCTAAACTGCCCCCAATGCAGTTCATTTTTCTTGAGCCCAGTTCATAACGTATTGCCGGGTCTTCTAACCATTCGATTAAGCGCTTCAGATTGCGCAGATGAAGGTGTCATTGCTCTGCTGAGTGAAGGAACATCTCGAATTGGTACGCGATAGCGTACTGATAGGAAATTAGTATTTCTGCCCGTCATACGCAAAAATGTCCCTCCTGACGGCATAACTGATATCGGGCGATAATTCTATCAGTTTTGCTACTGTTTTGAATAATATGACATATTTTACGATTTTGAGTGCTTAGGGAAAAATTCCCTGCTGAAGTATTTATTTGACGAGTTGGGTCAAGGTAGCTACAGTAATTCCCTAGATTGCTTTAATTACATTGGTTTGGATGCTACAGTTTTTTAAATCATATATGATTGCTGTTGTTTAGTTTGGGACCACTGGGTAAAATATTGGCTGTTTGGGGATTGGTTTCTCAATGTAATGTTCACAGCGAATGTTGTTGCTAATAATAAATTCACATTGAGTACCAGGAATACTATTTGAACAATTATCGTAAGCTTGTGAGGTTTCAATCCCATTTTAAATATATGTTCCATAGTAGTCCGTTTACTGAAGTAATTTCTGTGAAGTTTATCTTCATGTTCATGCGTGAGGATTTCCATTTGAATCGACGGACCGGACTTCATTTATAGACAAGTGAGTGCGTTGGCATTCACGGATTCTTAGCTTGTTTGTGGCGAAGCTCTTTTGTTATTGGTGGAAAATGCACCACAAACCGCTAAAATAGAACACTCATATGAATTTACTGTTGTTATTATATCATTAAAGTCGTAAGTTCTCAGCGTGTCCCTAAATTTTTGAAAGTCTCGATAATTACTAATTACAATCAGGTTACGGTACTAGTTCGAATTCGGTTACAGCAATGGTCACAGACATCTGAAAGGATTACAGCTGCACGAGTTATACAATTAATACCGTTAGTAAAGATGTCATCTGTTAGAGTTGCAGTTCCAGCAGTTGCACGAGTTCATTTAGTACTCAATAAGAACAAATCAATTCGGTTTCATGTCACAATAACATATTACAGATACAGATACAGACACTAGGCCGCATCCCCCAGAAAGGGGGGTGGCCGACGGCAAGGCGCACCTCACACCCTCATACGCTCACACTCACACAACCTAGCCCTTTATACACTCTGGGTCACGAGTGTAGTCCGAGGATCCGTCGTCAGCAGCAGGGCCCGACAGTTTTAACTGATTTACCCCCGCCGCGTCATGATGGCTCACCCACGCCCATCCCGACAGCGGGATGCCAAGGGCGGGAAAGCACATCAAAGCAGAGTCAAAATCAACCAGTCACAACCATTCTTCACTCACGCCTGTTCATTGCACGCTCTCTCGCCACCTCCACATTCATGTCTCTTCTTCCCAACGCCTGCTTCACACCATCCATCCACCCAAACTTCGGTTTACCTCTAGGCCTGCTACCACTCGCCTCCGCATTCATCACCCTTTTCACTAAACTCCCTTAATCCATCCTCTCCATGTGCTCAAACCATCTCAGAACACGCGAATTCACTCTGTCCTCCAACTTCTTCACCATCCCTGTTCTGATTCGAACCACGTCGTTGGTAATCCGGTCTCTCAGCGTTACTCCAGCCATGCTCCTCAAAGATTTCATCTCGAAAACATTCAACCTTCTTCTCTCCTCTGCTCTCACCCCCCAAGCCTCAGCTCCGTAAAGTACAGATGGGACCACAACACCCTCATACAGCCCTCTCTTTGCTTCCATCCTCAACGTCCTACAGCTCATTACACTCTTTAGCGCCCCCAACACTTTACATCCCTTCTTCACTCGCGCCTTCACTTCAGTTCCCACTAGTTCAGTTTTCCTCACATGGAAGACCAGATACTTAAAACCCTGAACTTCCTCCAATAACTCTCCATTTAGGGTGACACTAAATTTGTTCGCATCGACAGTCCTCGAGCATCTCATTACTTTACTCTTACCCACGTTCACTCGAAGCTTCCTCCTCTCGCACACTCTACCAATCTCAGACACTAGCCTACATAGCTTCTCCTCCGAATCCGCAACCAGGGCCGTATTATCAGCAAATAGCAACTGGCTCAAATGCCAACTCCGGCCATTCGCTTCCAACAGTTCCAAGCCACGACGCAGCACACTCGCGTTCACCTGCCTGACCACTCCATCCATGTAGAGGTTGAACAGCCAGGGAGACATCACGCAGCCTTGTCTCAGTCCCACTTTCACTGTGAACCAATCACTCACCTCGCTCCCCACTCTGACACATGCTTGGCTGTCAGCATAGAAACTCTGCACTGCTTTCAACAGATGCCCGCCCACTCCATACAAACGCAACACCCTCCACAGCGCTTCCCTGTCAATTCTGTCTCCAGATCCATGAAGGCCCAGAACACATCCTTTCCTTTGGCATGTACTTCTCACATACCTGTCTCACTGCAAAAATCTGATCGGTACACCCTCTACCACTCCTAAAGCCACACTGTTCCTCTCCAATTGCGCAGCCCGTACAATCTCTATTCATTTTGATCAGTACTCTCCCGTACAATTTACCAACCTCACACATGACAGACGGATACCTTTCGAGTTGCAGTATTCATTTTTATCTCCTTTGCCTTTATGTAGCGGAACAATGCAGGCACTGCGCCACTCACTCGATACCACGCCTGCCGCAAAACACAAGTTCAGTAACCTCACCAACCATTCGACAATCGTTACTCCACCCTTCTTCAGGCACTCGGTCGCAACGCCATCCAAACCAGGGTCTTTTTCTGCTTTCATGACGTCCACCGCCTCCTGCACCTCTTCCCTGGTAATGTCCGCAACAAGTCTTTCTCCCAAAACTGGCATCCGAGCACCACCACCCACAGCAACAATGTCAGCCTCTCTGTCTTCCTCGACATTCAACAACTCATCAAAATACTCGGCCC
>SDVV010034732.1:0-11141 GCA_016164225.1 Gammarus roeselii
GACCGAAAGAGTGCAGGAAAAAAAATATTGATATAGTTTAATGGACAGCGCCCCTAGTTTATCTGCAGTTCCGGAAAAAAAAATTGTAGCATTTACATGATATAACACGATGATATGCATCTCCGTATTAGACATTTCAAATATGCTCTCAAACGGAAGATTTTTTTTTTAATATTTCAAGTCCAGGTATGAATTATTTTATCAGAACAAATCTCTTACTAATTTATTATAATTATTTCGAGAAAAATGCAGTAGTGTTTTTGGGACGAACTTGAAATGACAAGAATTTTTCTTTGTCATAGGAGCTTGCGCGGAAGTTGACGGTTTCCCGCCTTTCAGCGGATCAGTTTTATTTGTTCCACTAGTGAATTATTTGCTTTGGAAGACCTTGTTAAAACGGAACTTCCTGGCTGCAGCGGATCCGTCATAAGTTGAAGGGTATTGGTTGTTGGTAATTTACGTGAGTAGGTGCTTGACCGTTGCCATACAAAATAATTATTCGGTGGTCCGCGGGAGGTCTACCTTTGGGACGATTAGTGTTAACCATTTCTAGAAGAATCGCTTCAGTTACCTTTGCAATAGAAAAGCAAATTCAATAACAAGAATAGAAGTACCAGCTAAACAACAACTACGTAAGATAGACCTATCCACACTACGCAGCACATAATCTTCTTCCTGCTCTCTCAGATCCGTAGCGTGTTCAACAGTATGTGCGTGGACACGGGAGGCCGCAACACCGGTGATGTGCTGCTACATGCTTGCCACGGGGGTGGAAACCAGGTGGGTTGGAGTAAGAGCTCGACGAGGGTATAGGCAAGATAGCTACGTGCTTGCCACGGGGCCGGAAACCAGGTGGGTGGGAGTGAGAGCTCGACGAGGGTATAGGCAAGATAGCTACATGCTTGCTACGGGGCCGGCAACCAGGTGGGTGGGAGTGAGAGCTCGACGAGAGTATAGGCAAGATAGCTACATGATTGCCATGCGGCCGGCAACCAGGTGGGCGGGAGTAAGAGCTCGACGATGGTATAAGCAAGATGGTCGTAATGAACGAGGCGGTAACCTTTTGAGTGCTACGGAATTCTTCACGGAGTAACGTTGGGAGCTAGAATAACTAGACGAGGGCTAGGCTGAGTGAGGGAGTTACTCGCACAGTATGCCTGTCCTCGTCCTTTAAAACAGCTAATACAGTATTGAACTACTACCTTCATGTGTGTCCCACTAGCCAAACCTCACAGCTTCAGAGCAGTATGGGAAAAGGAACGCCACATGCAGTGTTAACGGAAACCTAGAACGAGTGCCTATTAATTCGACATAATAGACGGAATTACCAGGATGGGATGCTGTTGCGACGGAGTGGGGAATTGCGGGAGGTGTGATTGCGATAAAATGGTTGATGAGGTTGCTGAATCAGGCCTGTGTATAATATGGTGCCAACGACTGACACTGTGCATGAGGGCCCTGATCCGCTGTATAATTGTTAGGGTATACCCGTGAATGTAATGGTTCATGAGACACGCGTGAGTGTGCAGTATCTGAATCAGTTGTATTGATGGGTACCTATTAACGATATCAAGTGGGAAACGCAGATTGAAATTTCCCCTAGAATTGTAGAGGGGTTAAGGATTATTGGCAGGCTTTAGCTGTGGGGTAGAAATGTGATATGAATCAGACGCATTTAAGTTATGCGCTTTGGACGTTATTGGTTGCGGAGAGTTGACGGCCCTGGCAGAGACGCAAAGTGCCATATTCCACCTTTATCCCTGACTCGTGTCATAATCAGCTAATGAGGAGGAGAATATTTAGACGACAGCCTGATGAGAGAGGAATGGGTGAGATCGGAGCACGAAGAAAGAGAAGAGAGATTGCCACGTAGCAAGGGCTCATTCACCAGTCTCAAGGATTCAAAGCGGCAGGGGAAGCGGGAGATTTGAAAGGGTTGTGATCTGCGGCGCCAGTTTAAATAGATGAAAAACATGTACATGCTGATTCATTGCTTGTAGTAGTTTGGGCAGAACAGTACCCCGAGAGTATCATGAAAAAAGGTCGGTTTTAACGGGGAATGGGGTCTCGTCAGTAGAGATCGTGGGAGCCCGAGTTTACACCTTTCTAGGATTACTTCATCCTTGCGTTAAATATGTGGAAAGCAGCCATGCTTTGCTTATGTGCTTGAAGAGAAAAATGTCCCATTTGAGGTGCAGGTTTGAGATGAGAGAACGCTTGATTGTACAGTGTCGGCAAAAAAATCTGTACATTGTATGGCAAAAAAAAATCTTAAACATCATTTTTTGCAAATTCATTACCAAAGATAAAGAAGCAAAAGATATTACCATTCATGCGTTTTATTGAGGATATTTGGTTACACTTAGTATTTTGTCACGTTTCCCTTACACTCAATGACCATCTTCAGCCGTTTGGGCGTGGATTCAGCAAGATTGGCAAAGTAGCTGGAATCCATGATTACCCAGAGTGACTTCAATGCCTCCTTCAGATCGTTGATGTTGCTGGGTCGTGTTGTCTTGGACCTGTTTTTTCACGACATTCCAGCATATTCTATGGGGTTAAGGTCAGGGAAATTGCCAGGCCACTCTAAAATATTAATGCCACGATCATTGAAAAACTTTCTAACGCTTTTGGTCTTGTGGACAGAAGCACCGTCATGCATAAAATAATCAGTTATGAATGGCAAAAAATATCAAACTAATAATCTTCCAAAACATTGATGTAATTGCTTGCTTTCATAATGACATTCTTTGGGAGGAAGTACAAACCTTCCCAGTTGTGTTTTTCACTAAATGCACCCCACATCATCACACTGTCAGGGTGCTTCAAGGTTTTAACCGTATATTTCGGGTCATAACGTGAACAGGTACTCGGACGACGAACAAGCTTCGAGCCTCCCCTGACCAGCCTGTAAGTGCTCTAATCACTAAACATAACTTTCTTCCAGTTTTCATGTGTCCAATCTTTATATTTCTTACAAACTGCAAGCCTTTCTTCAACATAGGTTCTGTGAGCAAGGGTTTCTGTGCAGCACGCCGACTTGGTAAACCCAGGTCCTTCTGAAGGCGATGACCAATTGTCCGGGCTGCTACATTTCCAAGAAGCTTAGGGTACTTGCTTCTAAGTTCAACGGCAGTTATGGTAGGATTTGCTGTCAATTCACGCTTCAAAAGCTTAACAGTCCTTGGTGTAGTCTTTTTAGGAGCGCCATAACCTGACTTCCTTTGCGGTACACTGCTGGGAGGCAATGGCGACGCCAAACGTTTCAGTTGATAAATTGCCTCTCATGAGACCCCCAAATCTCAGAGCCAATGCACGTGCTTGTTTTTAATTTTTAAGCTTTTTCCAACCCATGGTGAACACTGGGAGTCAAATTGTAACACCTCAAACTTTGATAAAAAGCAAAAAACACGTCCCGAACGGAGCGTCGACAGACAACCTCACACATTGGTGTAGCAGGAGAGGGTTGCCAGAGGTGACCAATTGCCAGACGTAATCACTATAACGCTCCTACTTTCTTAGTTCCAGAACGGCAGGTGAAATTTTTACGCGCCTATTCCATGTAAATTTTTTTTTGCCGAAATATGTAAAAAAAAAATCGGCACTGTGGTGTTTGTGCAACACCTCGTGGAACACTATCTGCAGGAACAATGGCAGTTTTCTTGGCGCCACATCTGTCCACTGGAGCCAGCCGATGTTTTCATCATGTAATAACAAGAGGAAGATCAGGTATCTACTTCCGGGATATGGGAAAAGAACCGTAAATATGGTTCGAATGTGCCTGACGATCTTTATGTTCCCCTCTGGTATTTGGGAAGCTCTCTCAAAGGTTACCTGAGGGACGTCACAACATTAGTTGGTATGAGTAGGAAAATTAGTGTATAGACTTGTTCAATGAAAATGAAGATGACTTTCGTTTGGCCGAGGCTGCAACCTCGTCTGCATGAGAAACCAACAATCACCGACAGTCGGACGAGTATGAGAGGGGCTATGACAGAGGCCTTCGGGATGCACAGTATGGTGTGGTCCACGAGACAGTTCTGCCCCAGACTAGGCTAAAGGCCAACGGACTGTGTTATGTCCTTGTGAGGTGTGCTGAATCATGTCTAAAAGCTGGAAACGATTGACAGGGACGCAATATTTGCATGAAATAAGAGGGATACATTCTATTCAAACCTATGACTCATCTTATCCTGCGTCTCTTTTAATACCCTGAGAACACTAGGACTTGGAGTTTGCTCAGAGCTGGTTATGAGCTGCCGTCTAACCGTGCAGACTAATACACGGGTATTTAACTTTTTTCAAATTTCTAGGGCAGAAATTTGCCCTTGTGACGTGATGTGAGTTTGTCCACGTCACCGTCACTGACGAACCAATACTTGTATTTACCAGCAACACTTTTTTTGGAAGTTGCCGCAAGGTTGTGCACATCCCAATCGACCAAGTTTTGCAATTTTCTTGCATTTTTATTCCTGCGTTCAAGTTTGTTCATGTACTATGACCAAATTATTTTATTTCCTTGCTATACAATTTTCAAGCAAATAAATTACATTTTTCGTGCAGCAATTTGCGTGGTGCTGGCGTGAGTTTGTCCGCATTCCCAACGAGCAATTCTGCCTGGAGTCCGGTCCCGGTCAGGGCCGTAGCCCGGTCTTGTACAACTGCAACAACTATGACGCTCCTAACAAGCAAAAGTGGAAATATAATCCTGTGAGTAGCCTAAGAGTTATCAAACCTATTTGTGTTCAAGGTACAGGCTAGTAACCCAAATTATTTGACTACACTTTGATATACATTTCTGAACTCTAAATACGTGCAAAGCTGGAGAGCGAGCCTGACTGGAACGATCATTGATTCAAAAAGTGTATCAACCAACGTGCAATCTCAGATTTCAAAACTGCTGCGGAATGATTTTGTGACGTCTGTTCAGGTTTGAATTAAACCCTTTGGATGAATTTGATAAAGACTATAAACGTGCTCAAGTCTCGTACTGCTTCTGGAGGTTGAACCCCTGTGCATAGACCATCATGGCTGTCTACAATGGTGGCCTACAGTTGTCAGAGAGGGGCAGACAACTGCTGTTCTCCTGACGCAGTGAGCCCTCGCCAGTAGGAAAGAATATGATAATATAATCGATTACACTCCGTATGTACCCCACCTTCTTTCACTTCCATATCTTCCCACAGTTTTTGTGCC
This sequence comes from Gammarus roeselii, assembly GCA_016164225.1. Lineage (NCBI taxonomy): Eukaryota > Metazoa > Arthropoda > Malacostraca > Amphipoda > Gammaridae > Gammarus > Gammarus roeselii. The sequence goes on from SDVV010034732.1 coordinate 5,197, forward strand.
CATCCTCTCTTCTTGTGTCACACTCTTTACCTGACGCTCCTTCACAAACACTCCAATACATGTCATTTTCAATGGGATCTTCTCACCCGACCCCTGATATCTAGAACTTACCTCACTCCAATCCGCATCCATCAAGTCTACATCTAGATACCTTTAACTTTCCCTTCCACTCATTGAAGGGCTACCGGGTTTTAAGAGTATAGAGAGAAACAGTATTGAGCAGTCTTCTTTATTGCAGTTTACAAAGCATCTGCAGGACGGCTCCAATCATCTTTGTCTGGAGGTGGCGACCTCGAGCCAGACCGTCATGTCGCCCTGCGTGGAGGGCAACAGCAAACAACAGTGGGATTTCCAGCACGTCAACATGGGCAGAATTAGAGAGGTCTTCCCTGAAATTAGATGATGAATTCATGTTGTAGAGGCAGAGATAAGAGTCCTTCAGTATTGTACTTACTGGATACAAAAATAACGAACATACCTTCTTAAAGGAAAAAAATAAGTCGATGTGCCTTGGAAACATATATTATTCATTTTTGAAACATGTTATTGTTGATGATTAAGAAAAGAATCTACATTACACTAAGCAAACATTTTTCACATAGAAAAGTTACCTTTTGTGTTTATATGTACTGGAAAGTCACCTTGCTGAAAAAATAACATATCAGTTTGTTCAATTTCACGGTGTCGTTTTTTCGGTAACATTTCCTGGAATTTGAATACAATTCTCAGGTTTTCCAGAGCTGAGAGTACGATCTACGATTGAGACCCGTAATTCCAGAGTAACCGTTATCCTCTGTGCACCAAGCTCGGCGCCAGGCCTGGAGTGTTTTTGTCCATAAAAATAGAATCCGCGAATAGTCCAGATTGTTATGCGAAAATAAGCATAAAAATCTGGACTGTCTCCCCTTTTACCTTGGAAAGGTTAGTATCCTTGTTCAAATATACAAATGAAATTCTTGTTTTAATTAACTAAAAGGCGAGCAACACTCCGCACAAATTACATCTCTCCAAAAATCTGTGAAATAATAAAATTAGTGTTATTTTCAAATTTTTTAACTTATATTTTCTATCTATACTTTACATTGGGGAATGCACTTAGAAGTTAGGCGGTTGGATATGATTATAAATCTTTTGTAATCACTTGAGCTGTTTTGTGATTCTTGTTCTGTACATTCTACTTGGTTAAGCAGAAGCAATGGACACTATAGTGGTGCACCAAGAAGGAGAGAAGGAACAGTGATGTGACCCCTTCTTCTTGCCAAATAAAATCTGTGTTTAGCTACCATTAGATTTTGCTCTAACGCAAACGTATTAGGACACCCGTCTTATGTGCGTGAGTGGTCCTTCCTTTAGCAACAAAAGGATGTGCCCCTGATTGACACCAAATCACCTTCCGAACAATTGCCTGGAAATGTAGAAGTCTTCAGTTGCTGGGCAATGAAAGGTATCGATCGGTTTCATATCAACCAAGCCTCTTCTTGCTCTACAAGAGAACAACTCTCATCTATCGTAATTTGTAATTTTTATTTAGGAGACTTTTCGCTTGTATTGCGGGTAGCCATTTTTGGCGTTTATGGGCTGGACTTTGACCATCTAAGACACCGGCTAGAATTTCTCACTCGGGGTTAGGTAGGCTCGAGCCTACAACCTCCAGCTCTCAATGGACGTCTATCGTTGGGATTCATCAATCTTCGCCTAAATCCCTGGTTGTTCAAAACAAGGAAGGCAGCACATCAGACTGTTATATCATGCCTACGCAATTCATGCAAATACTTGTATATAAGTTGTGTTGAACATCAGAAGGTCTAACAATTTGTAACCTTCAGATAAGGCATAGCAGTAACAGTTATGGCAACAGTAGTCAGACTTGTATTGTTAGGTGAATGGTGTTAGAGTGAGTGGTGTTAGAGTGAATGGTGTTAGAGTGAGTGGTGTTAGAGTGAGTGGTGTTAGAGTGAGGGGTGTTAGAGTGAGTGGTGTTAGATTGAGTGGTGTTAGAGTGAGTGGTGTTAGAGTTAGTGATGTTAGAGTGAGTGGTGTTAGAGTGAGTGGTGTTAGAGTGAGTGGTGTTAGAGTGAGTGGTGTTAGAGTGAGTGGTGTTAGAGTGAGTAGTGTTAGAGTGAGTGGTGTTAGAGTGAGTGGTGTTAGAGTGAGTGGTGTTAAAGTGAGTGGTGTTAGAGTGAGTGGTGTTAGAGCGAGTGGTGTTAGAGTGAGTGGTGTTAGAGCGAGTGGTGTTAGAGTGAGTGGTGTTAGAGTGAGGGGTTCATGAGTTAAGGACATGCGGGACGGCCATGTATAGACATATGTATGTATGTATAGACATACAGCCGTTTCCCCCTAGTTAGGGAGGTGACTAAGCTAGGCAGACACAGAAAAAAGAGGCGCCCAATCTCCCCGCCACAAGACCGCCGTGTCCCTGCCAAGGCTCGAACTCGCGACATGCAGCACCAGAGGCTGACACTGCAGTCGGATACGCTAACCACTCGGCCACGGCGGCGGGACGGCCATGTTGTTGTTCAATCCGACTCTGGTTTGCTTTGCCAAGCTGGCTGATGTATCGCTTCGACCTTATTGGTGACGTGGTTGGCGAGTCGGGCGTTGCTTGGTTAAGAGGCGAATATGGACGCTGTGAAAAATTCGTTGACCTCTGTTTTAATTTTCATCGCAGAAAATGACTCTCTACACCCTCACTAGAACGTTTAAATTCTGAGCTTTCATTTTTGAGCCATACTAGAACTTAATGATGGTTATTTATCCTCAATACAGCGGAGCGTCGGGAGCCCTTGGTCTCGCAAAACCAGCGAGATCACAGGATCTTGCGTCCACAACTACGATGGAATGATCTGCATTGATCAAAGACTCTTGCTTACATAGTCCGGTGCCAGATGAACTAGACTCCAACGCGCTAGAAAGCCTTGTTGCTCTAATTTAATCTAATCTAATCTTGCTTACATCATTAGGAGTTTAGATGGAAATGTCTGAATTGATAGCATCGCAAAGTACCTCCCTAGAGCAATCCTCCTTTTTCTTTACCCTAACATGCACGTTTATATCGTCAGTGAGATGACGATATAAAGGACGAAAAACATGCATGTTTCTATCGTCAGTGAGACGTACGTTAGAATAGATTAGATTACATTAGAATAGAGGGCCAAGGCTCTCTAGTGGAGATGTACAGTAGCGAAAGAAAATCCGTTTATGATGTATGCTTAAGAAAAAGTATAGATGGCCATTCTTCGTTATTCTTTTGAACTGAATATATATTTAATGTGCATAATACATGTAATACATGTTAGAGACGTGCCGCAATAAAAATCCATTCCTATGTGAATTATTAGTTGTAGAAGACGATTTTTTGTTATATGTTAAACGTAATATAATATTCCAGCGCGGTGAACAGTAGTGATAGCAATTAAAATTTTACAGCAAATATAAAATATCCACACAGTTACAGACGTCAAGGCTGAATCCCTCGAAAAGCGGGTGGCTGACGGTAAGACGCACCTCACACTTTTCTCATGCTCTCGCACACATGCCAAACCTTAGCCCTTTAGCGCTGACGGACCGGCACGCAGGACACGCAACACTCACGTCGAGAAGTGTCAGACGCATGGCCCAATATTAGTATCAGACGCAGAGCCTAATATCAGTTTCAGACGCAGAGCCTAATATCAGTATCAGACGCAAATCTTAATATCAGTTTCAGATGCAGGGCCTAATATTAATATCAGACGCAGGGCTCAATATCAATATCATACGCATAGCCCAATATCAGTATCAGACGCAGGGCCCAATATCAGTATCAGACGCGGGGCTCAATTTCAGTATCAGACGCAGGGCCCAATATCAGTATCAGACGCAGGGCCCAATATCAGTAGCAGACGCGGGGCCCAATTCAGTATCAGACGCAGGGCCCAATATCAGTATCAGACGCGGGGCCCAATTTCAGTATCAGACGTAGGGCCCAATATCAGTATCAGACGTAGGACCCAATATCAGTATCAGATGCAGGGCCCAATATCAGTGTCAGACGTAGGGCCAAATAGTTTTCACAGGTTCACCCTTGCGTCATAATTGCCGGGCCCTCCTTCCTCCACGTCCATTACGTTTATCAACGAGACGCCAAGGGCGGGAAAGCGCATTAGGGCCGCGTCAAAACTCATCCATTCACAGTCTTCTTTCACTCCCGTCTGTCCGTTGAACACTTTCTCGCCTCCTAACTGAAGTCTCCTTCTTTAAGCTTGTTACACGCCATCCATCCACCCGAACATTAGCCTTCGTTTAGGCCGACGTCCACTCACTTTCGCTTTCATCAGCATTTTGCACCAATCTCCCATCATCCATCCCCACCGTGTGTTCGAGCCCCCTCAGCACGCGTTGATATACTCTTCCCTCTAACTTTCTCACTTTCCCCGTTCTAATTCGAACAACGTCATTATTGGTCCTGCCCGTCAACGTCAATCTGTCCACGCCTCTCAAACATTTCATCTTGAGAACATTCAATCTTTTTCTCACTTCCCCTCTTGACCTTATTGTCTCCGCTAGGCAAAGCACAGATGGAACAACTACCCCTCTCATTGCGTCCAAACTTAATATCCTACAGCTCATTACACTCTCCAGTGCATCAAAAACTTTGCACATTTCACTCTACATTTCACCTCAGTTTCCAGGTACTGAAACACTTAACATACTGATTCCGCTCGCATTATTCATTATTTACAGTATTCATACATGGGAAATGTTTGAATTTCATAAAAATTCATATCGTAAAACACTTTCAAAGCAATTTACAACTTTGAATGTCGTTATTGAAATCACTACCACGTCGAATTATTAGGCAATAACTGGCGTGTGATTATTAGCTAAAACTAACGATTATCATATTTCATTTCTTTGTGTATTTTCGTATTATTTTACTAGTCACTAGTCAGTGTTTTCAATTGAACAATTATGCAGCGTGTTATTTTGTTATATGTGCCGCATGTGCCCCTAGAATTTGATTTCTTTTAAATTGAGACCGTCAACAATACAACTCGATTTAGAGAGTGTCATTACACAATGACTTATGTATCAATCAATTCAAAGACCGAAATTTCTGAAATGCATGTGTAGACGATACGACATTTACTAAGCATTTTATATGAGGAATAAAAAATCCAGACTTTACAACATTCGTTAATTTCATCCCGGGATCAGTCTCCAGCGATGCTTGTCAATGTGTTACACCATCCACTAAGGAGTAAAGACCCGTCATCGCTCTAAGTAGGCTGAACTTAAAAGCTAGTGAAACAGATCAGAAAGCCTGCCGAAACAAGATTTGAACATAATTCAAAATATGATCCTGACATTAACACATGCCGTGGACTGGTTGAGAAATTTCTTGATGAGAGTTCGATGAAGATCAGTCGGTCGTCCCGCGGGCGGCAGTCGATCTCAAATGATGACGTTGCAGGAGCCGAGAACTCTCGTGAATGCATTAGGAAGTCTGTTGTCTCTAGTTTATGCAGCAGCTGGTTTAGCCACTGTGACGTCGTCTCGACTTGCATATGATAAGCGCCCCAGTAGCTTGCTCTCGCCTACGCCCCTATTCGGACTATTTTTTGTTTAAAGTTGTGTAGTTAGAGGCCTACCTGGCGCAAGTTCTGAGAAATACAAAGAAGGTGTATAGGATGCCAGCCTACTGCGGACATGAGTAGCAGGGTACTTTTTTAGCGTTTGTGGATTAGAGTAAGAGGACCTGCAAACCTGAAAAATCGGCGTAATGACGAATAGCGGAATAGCCAACAAAGTTAGCGGTTTATATATACAAGGTGAACCTGAATTAACTGACCCTTTTAATTTGATAATAAATGAAAAACTAAGAACGCTATGAAGTTGAAACTGGTTTTATTTAAAAGAAGAACATTTTTATGGTAATATTGTTTCCTAGTCTTTGAATGTAATAT
>SDVV010034734.1:0-11140 GCA_016164225.1 Gammarus roeselii
GAAAAGTGCGGCAACAGGCATCTCTGGTCAGAAAGAGCTAATCTTTACTGTTAGTGGGTCGTCACTGAAAAGTGCGGCAACAGGCATCTCTGGTCAGAAAGAGCTAATCTTTACTGTTAGTGGGTCGTCACTGAAAAGTGCGGCAATTTGGCAGGCATCTCTGGTCAGAAAGAGCTAATCTTTACTGTTAGTGGGTCGTCAGTGAAAAGTGCGGCAATTTGGCAGGCATCTCTGGTCAGAAAGAGCTAATCTTTACTGTTAGTGGGTCGTCAGTGAAAAGTGCGGCAATTTGGCAGGCATCTCTGGTCAGAAAGAGCTAATCTTTACTGTTAGTGGGTCGTCACTGAAAAGTGCGGCAACAGGCATCTCTGGTCAGAAAGAGCTAATCTTTACTGTTAGTGGGTCGTCAGTGAAAAGTGCGGCAGTTTGACAGGCATCTCTGGTCAGAAAGAGCTAATCTTTACTGTTAGTGGGTCGTCACTGAAAAGTGCGGCAATTTGGCAATTGTTTTATAAGTGAGGCGCGGACAACCACCTCATGTAAATGAGCCTAGTACACAATGACGTTGGAGGGTCATCATTCGACTAATAACTGGACTTTCTGTTGCATCAGGTTCACGAGAGAACGTACGTGACTAACACTTCAAGTGAACGATTAGTGATTCTTTCGCACTTTTATCTCTAATCTTTGATGCTTTGGAAGCTTCTTTGCATGGAACCAACAATGATTCTTGCTTCCTGTCGGAATAAAAATGTGTGCGGGGGAACACATGTTTAACCACAATAGTACATCACTAGAGCTCGGAGACCATTTTAAGAGGTCTGAATTTACCAATTATTTGTAAGTGCCTAATATACCAGCCGCGATACAGCGGCAGCTGGTGAAGTTATTCATTTCAAACGATTTTATGTACAAACTTCACTATCGAACTGCTCTAATTGGAGGGAGAAGGATACTTTTGCACTGTATAAACATGTGTCCGTTACGTTTGCAGATGTCACTGATGACACTGTGTTGTCACTGTGAGGTTCATAATTCAATCTTTGTTGGTCACAAAGTTTTTCTGATGTGTGGTGTGGCGTGTAGTGTGATGACCTGTGGTATGATGACGTGTGGTGTGACGTGTCGTGTTATGACGTGTGGGGTGACGTGTGGTGTGATGACGTGTGGTGTGATGTTTTCTGACGTGTGGTGTGATGCTTTTTTGACGTGTGGTGTGATGTTTTTCTGACGTGCGGTAGGATGTTTTTCTGACGTGTGGTGTGATATTCATTCTCCAATATTAGACAAATTCAAAAGTTGAGTGAATTTAAAAGATTAAGGATTGAAATATTGAAATGTTTCTGCCTTTAACCCTGTTGCTTTTATATTTTCAGGCAAGAGAGATACACTAAAAACTTCGTGATATTGTGCAAGGAAACGAGTCAATTTCATTAGGTAAGCAAAACAAGATATTACTTATACCACATTGCCTCTCACTCGGGAAATGAAGAAGTGAGAATGTTGTGGCATCAAAACATGTCAAAAATTCATCTCAACATTCTCCAAATTACACCAGTTTCATAACTCACAAGACCAGTTTCGACGGAGCGAACAAGCTAGATTTATTTCTCCTTCAGCTGAAATTTGATTACTAAGCCACTGTTTTCACGAAGATCTGTATATTAAGCCACTGTTATCACGACGGTCTGTATATTAAGCCACTGTTATCACGACGGTCTGTATAGTAAGCCACTGTTATCACAAAGGTCTGTATAATAAGCCACTGTTATCACAAATGACTTTATAGCAAGCCACTGACATCACGAAGGTCTGTATAGCAAGCCACTGTTATCACGAAGATCTGTATAGCATGCCAATGTTATCACGAAGGTCTGTATAGCATGACACTGTGATCACGAAGGTCTGTATAGCAAGCCACTGTTATCACGAAGGTCTGTATAGCATGCCACTGTTATCACGAAGGTCTGTATAGCATGCCACTGTTATCACGAAGGTCTGTATAGCATTCTACTGTTATCACGAAGATCTGTTTAGTACATATGCAGGTTGTTCCAGCGTTACGGGACCTGACAGAAACTTGTATAACTCGAAAAGTTTTATTCGTCAGAAAAAAAATACACAATTGAAAAGAGAAGAAAAAATAGATTCAAAGCAAGCATCTGTATTCATGATACATCAATTAGGATGTGAATCAAGTTACAGTTTGTTACCGTTTGGTGTGGTCTAATTTCCCGTGAAATTATTGGCTCATATTTTTTCGAGGATGAACAAAGCAACGCCGTGACTGTTAATGGTAAAAGATAAGAACAAATGCTGGTAGACTTTTTATTTCCAAAGATTAATAGGTTGGGTGATGGTTTTTGGTTTCAACAGGCTGGAGCACCATGTCATACGGCAAGATTATCCATGTCTTAATTAAATATCCAGTTTCCGTAGAAATTGATTTCCAGATTCAGCGATGTTGAGTGGCCTGCTCGATCGCCTGATCTTTCACCCCTTGACTCCTTTTTGTGGGGATATTTGAAAAATAATGTGTTGCGAAACTACCCATAAAAATGTCACGATCTTATACTGGATAAAACTCAAGAAATTGGTTTAATCACACCTCAAACATTAGTCAAGATGATGCATATCATGGTCACGAGAGTAGGTGAGTGTTTACGACTAGACGGAAATAATCTGATAGGAATAATTTTTACGAACTAATCTGATTAAATTTATTTTTTCTTCTATTTACAATTGCGTCTTTTTTTTCTACGAACACAATTTTTCGAGTTATACGACTTTCTTTCAGGTCTCGTAACGCTGGAAAACCCTGTATAAGTATAGATTTAATTGATGCGAGAAAATTCAAACGATAGAGCAGAAGAGCGGATTGGAGAAATCCTTCGGGACATCAAATCAACAATGACGCAAAGAGCAGCAGTCGATTGAACACATTTCACCGTAGTACGTCACGCAGGGGCTCAACGAACACCAAATCAACAATGACGCAAAGAGCAGCAGTCGATCGAGCACAGTTTACCGTAGTTCGATTGAACACAGTTTACTGTAGTATGGCAAGCAGGGGCTCAACGAACGAAGACTATTGGTAATGACGACTCCCATTGACTCTGGGTTATGTAAATAGCTCTTTTATCGATTAAAGATCTGCTAAAAAAATGTGATTGCAGTTCAATGTGGAAAGTTGAATTGTTCAGACGCGAGCTTATTTTTAGTTGTTTCAATTCAAATCACGTCTTCTCCTAACTTTAAAAGTTAGCTAGCATCGATTTCAACAATTGTCGGCCATATTGGGAGCATGCTCTTGATGCTCACTCTTTGGATCAGCCGGTTAAGATGACTTGCTTAGTATCTAAGGTCGAGTCCACACAAAAGCTTGTCAATCCTGTTACCGTCACTCGTTGGGAGTTGAAGGCCATTTGAACTAACATTGAGTGGATGGACGCATTATTTATTAACATGCCAGTGGAATTAGTCAAAATTTGCGTATGAAAAAGTACAAATGAAAACAGTGTTTTTTTATCGATAAATGAAAGGTAAAAGCTAGTAATTCTTCTTGCTCGAATGTCCGCTCCTATGAACAAATTAGAAGTCACTTGATGTTGTTTACCAGGGCATTATAAAAGCAACACTAAATCGATTCAAAAAACAATGAAGTATGAACACGTAGTGCCATTCAACAAAATCATAGGCGGGTAACTTTTGTTGGCCATCGTGCACACTATCTTTTAGGCATTACTCGCACGTTGGATGCACACGGGAAAAAGAATCGACGATCTGTCAACGTTATTACTTGAATCGACGATCTGTCAACGTTATTACTTGAATCGACGGTGTATTAACGTTATTACTTGAATCGACGGTGTATTAACGTTATTACTTGAATCGACGGTGTATCAACGTCATTACTTGAATCGACGGTGTATCAACGTTATCACTTGAATCGACGATGTATAAACGTTATCACTTGAATCGACGATGTATCAACGTTATTACTTGAATCAACGATGTATCAACGTTATTACTTGAATCGACGCTGTATCAACGTTATTACTTGAATCTAGTGGACATAAACGTTATTACTTGAATCGACGATGTATTAACGTTATTACTTGAATCGACGATGTATGAACGTTATTACTTGAATCTACGATGTATCAACGTAATTTCTTGAATCGACGATGCATCAACACTATTACTTCATTCGACGATATATCAACGTTATTATTTGAATTGACGATGTAATAACGTTATTTCTTATCGTGACAGTTTGATTGCTGAATTCTCAACTCAATTAATCAAAGCACAAGTGATTAACGACATGTTCAGTCACGAATAGAATTAAATTCTTATAAATTTATCAGTTGGAAGTGTTCCTGAGACAAGCCTAATCTAATAGGGTTAACATCCACATTTCGAAAATATGTGACCTATGTTCATTTATTGGTAAAATAAAGTGTTTTATATTATGTATCAAACAGCTAGCTTCTCCTATGCTTATCCAAAGAGTATACATCTTTCGAACAATTCCAGACAAGGAAAAATAGATGGAGGTTTATATCTACGATGGCGTCATCAGTTGCCACCGCCTCCTATATTTAATAACCTTTGTATATTGGTCGCAAATTAAAAGTTATGTGTTCACAACATCTTGACATTTTGATTCTTGTTATCAATTGTTTAACCAATTCCTGGGTCATTTTTATAAAAAGAACGTCATGAGAGGCCCCTCTCATGGAAAAAGATTTTTAACTCGTGTATAATGAGTTAGAAATATGTACGAAATTTTTCAGTTACACCATTTCTCGAAAACCATATTATTTTCACATCAGTGACCTTTCAAAAGAGTTTCATGTATAAGTAATCAGTAATATTTGGATATCTGATGGAATTGATACTTTTCAAGAGACTCCGGCACTCAGAAACCTTTGTGTAACGAAACTGTTCTCCCTTTATGCACACTATCGGATTACTCTGATCATGCATATTAATATCAAACGTGGAGCAAATAATGTGTTTTCATCAGGTAAGCGTCAACCATTTAAAGATATTTCAAACTTTCACCGCACTATAAAATATTTTTTATATGTCACATAACCCTCTACTCTGTTCCCCGTGCTGCCAGCTTCCCTCAAGGGCGTGCTCAAACAGCATTCCCATTGTAGCCTTGTGACAGTGGATAGTAATCAATATCACTGCACGGGGTGTTATTTTCAGTGATGTCTCAATGTTCAGGAACATCAATTTACTTCGAGCTCTCCTGACAGACTAAACACACCGCACAGTAGTTATTGGTTCTCTGTAACATTGTTCAGAGTAGCATGGCTGTTCGGATGCAAACAAGAAAAAAGGATGTTACATATCTTCTTTCGTTCTATTCAATGTTGAAGCTATCTGCCCCATCTCTAAAAGAAGTAAACAAACACCGAAGTTAAAAGTTCCGAGAGCATGATATTATACCGTTTACGATACAGGAACGTTCATGAACGTTCATGAACGTTCATGGATGACCTAACAGCAAAATGATGTATCAGTCTGATAAGTTCGTATTAGGGCATCCTATTTGTGAATATTCCTCACAGTCATTTTTCTCCGCAATTCGTATCCCTCAACAACCATCCCATGAAACCATTCTTGCGATCTACGAGCAACATTTCTCCATCCAACACACTGAATCACGTGTTTGAGAAAACCTTATCTTCGACTCGACGCGCCAGCAACCCCTCGTCAATATTTACGACATTTTGGACCCTTAAGTCATTCTCTACAACGACACTCACATCTTTTTGTCCGAGATTTATTACTCTGCACGGCAGCCTGGCCGTCTGGCCAACCACGGCGGTGACGTTGGTGGGCGTCATGTCGTCGAAGTAGGCGTCTTTTGTGTTAGCGCGGCCCCACGTGATGCGATGGCCGTCCGCTGTGCGGGTGTCAAGCTCTTCCAGGCCTTCGTCCAGGGAGTTGTGCGGAGCAGAGGCTGCCAGGGAAGCGGGCTCCATCAGGTCATGGAACTCCTCCGTCGATGTTGGGAGAATCGGGTAATCTGGAAGAGAAAGAAGAATAGAAGTTATTTTGATGGTTTGAATTGATGCACCCGATAACTTGGAACAACCAGAAGAATCAATTATCATTTGGGGTGGGCAACTAATTTGCTGTTGTAGTGGAAATTGGAATAGCCTGAACTATAGAAATAATATATTCTAAAAGGCGTGCGAATTTTTTGCGTTGATGAAGATTGATCAGTTAGCATAACCCAATAGAAAAGTAACTTTTACCATCGATGATACTTGAAAATATTCGTGACAGATGGTTTTCATCTACTGTATTGTGAGGAAGTATTGCGTGGCATCATTTGGGGCTGATATGCATGGAAAACAATATTCGTGACGGATGGTTACATTTATTGTGAGGAAGTATTGCGTGGCATCATTTGGGGCTGATATGCATGGAAGACAATATCGGAGATCGGTGAATGCGCTCAATAGTTCATATCAGCAGGAGACTCATACCAGCTACTGTAGAGCTGATGTGCTGTAACCACAGGCTAGTTAGTCACAGGCTAGTGGACATAAGCTGCCCCATCAGAGCGAAGGGTGAGCGGTGTACAAAACAAGATCAATTATTTTTGATAAACAAACGGACGGAGACTATTCGTAGGCATAGGTTACCAGCAGGTATCATTTCTAACCGTACTTATAGTGTGTAGCATTGCTAACCGTACTTCCAGCATGTAGCATTGCTAACCGTACTTCCAGCATTTAGCATTGCTAACCGTACTTCTAGCATGTATCATTGCTAACCGTACTTATACAATCATGCTCGCTTTACATAACACCGTCGCCGTTTCGGGATAAAGAATATCATAAAGCGGAATCATTTTCGTGTGATTCCATGTATTGTATTTTCTCCTGTTCATAATGACACATTGCGAAGACTATCAATCAGGCTGTTGTTGTCCTTTTAGTTCGAAGCTGAACAAGTGCGCATCAAAAACAGGTTGAGGCATTTGCGTTAGTTCAAGATTTAAACATTCCACAAAGCGAAATATTGAAGAATCAACGTGATTTCATGTAGCTACAGATACTTTGTATGCGTGTCAAACGTTACTTAATACTTACGCGCACAATCCCCTACCGAAATCATAAGCAGATATACGTGATGTCTATAAAGCTCTGCTATCCCATGCCATCAAGAGTTCAGCAAGTGTACCACTCTCCTTTTGTCCCTGCGGGGTGCCACCACCGTGTCTCTGCCCACAGGCACTATCGCCGCAAAGGAGCGCCAGACAATCAGTGGTGTTTGCAGGCAGATTAGAAGGCACTGTAATTCTCGGAGCTGATTGCCACGTACCCCTCTCTATGATTGATACTTCAACCTCCCTCATTGGTAGGTGCATCAAACGCTCGCATACAAGCTATTAGGCGCCATCTGGGGGAAGATTATTAACCTCTTTGATGGAACGCTGGGCGTTGGCTTTAAACCATCAGGCGTTATCTAGGGGATGATTATTAACCTCTTCGATGGAACGCTTGGCGTTGCCTTTAAACCCTCAGGCGTTAACTGTGGGATGATTATTAACCTCTTCGATGAAACGCCTGGCGTTGGCTTTAAACCATCAGACGTTAACTGGGGGATGATTATTAAACTCTTCGATGGAACGCTTGGCGTTGGCTTTGAACCATCAGACGTTAACTGGGGGCTGATTATTAACCTCTTTGATGGAACGCTTGGCGTTGGCTTCAAACCATCAGACGTTAACTGGGGGATGATTATTAACCTCAGACCATCAGGCGTTATCTGGGGGATGATTATTAACCTCTTCGATGAAACGCTTTGCGTTGGCTTTAAACCATCAGACGTTAACTGGGGAATGATTATTAACCTATTCGATGAAATGCTTGGCGTTGGCTTTAAACCATCAGACGTTAACTGGGGGATGATTATTAACCTCAGACCATCAGGCGTTATCTGGGGACGATTATTAACCTCTTCGATGAAACGCTTTGCGTTGGCTTTAAACCATCAGACGTTAAATGGGGGATGATTATTAACCTATTCGATGAAATGCTTGGCGTTGGCTTTAAACCATCAGACGTTAACTGGGGGATGACTATTAACCTCTTCGATGGAACGTTTGGTGTTGGCTTTAAACCATCAGGCGTTATCTGGGGGACGATTATTATCCTCTTCGATGGAACGCTTGACGTTGGTTTTAAAACATCAGGCAGTAGCTGGGGGATGATTATAAGCCTCTTCAATGAAACGCATGGCGTTGGCTTTGAACCATCAGGCGTTAACTGGGGGATGATTATTAACCTCTTCAATGGAACGTTTGGCGATGGCTTCAAACCATCAGGCGTTAACTGGGGATGATTATTAACCTCTTTGATGGAATGCTTGGCGTTGGCTTTAAACTATCAGGCGTTAACTGGGAGATGATTATAAACCTCTTCGATGAAACGCTTGGCGTTGGCTTTGAACTATCCGGCGTTAACTGGGGGATGATTATTAACCTCTTCGATGAAACGCTTGGCGTTGGCTTTAAACCATTATGCGTTATCTGGGGGACGATTATTAACCTCTTCGATAGAACTCTTGGGTTTGGCTATGTACGATCTGGTGGCTCTGAGTAACATGGCCCTGATGTAACATGAATAGAGCGACCTATTAATAGAAAGACCCATTTCAATTCGTTTATACCCATTACAGTTTTGTTTGCTCCTCGGACATTCATTTTGAAATATGTGCAAACATATGTGCAAAAAGGCCGGATTCCCCCGAAGCCAATCAGTTTATATGCAAGGCTTATTCCATAAAAGGTACCAGCAGCACACCTGCTTGTTCGAGGTGTGTGGTTATTCAACAGGAGCGACAAACCATCTGACGCACATAATATCAAAATTTTCCACGAAATATACGAGTTCCATTTACAAAATGCATTAATTAGATTCTCATTATTTAACAAAATCGTTGAACGATTAGTTAGGGGTGAGAGCTTCTGATAAAGTAATATGTAAAACATAATATTTATCAATAATACGCGATGCGTTTTCGCCTTCGAATCAGATCATGTACATATAGAGCCTCCACTATGGGTCAGTACCAGAAATTCAAGCTTGTAATTGTTTAACCATGAAGTATCTATGTGAACTAACGTTACCTAACAACCGGTCACAAATACACCGCAATCTCAAGCGCCGCTATCACTGCAGGACTTTGAAAAATTAATAACATGAATTATGTTTCGATGCCATTGAAATAACAATTATTTATTGGATTACAGCAAATATTATTATGAGCTATTGGAATTGAACGATGTGAGTTGATTGTTTCGTCCAATAATAATAATAACTATTAAATCATTTATTTCCATCATTTGGCAATGGGTTTTCAGTTTTTTAAATATTCCACATAAAACTTTATTGCCATAAACACTATTTGAATTAACGTGAACGAAAACTCAATTTGAATTCGCCGCCTGCTCCGATTTCATGCAACAGATTATAAATTATATTATTATAATCAATAATCATCAAAGAGCGTCTTATTTGAGGTAAGAATCAGGAACGCCTGGCACGAAATACATGGGGTGGGGCGATCACGAATACGTGGGGTTGGGAAAATTTCGAAATACATAGGATTGGGAAAACCGCCAACAGATGGGGCCGAGAAATCCTGAGAACATGTGGTTGAGAAATCGAAATGCGTTAACATATTGTAAAGATGGGGTTAAATATGAATAAAAGAGGGTTGAATAGACGACATAAATTATACATATATACATAATACATACATAGCACTGGCTATACATATTTCACGACGAAATGCGCTAACATGTTGTAAAGATATGTGTAAAATATTGTATGAATAATGAAGTGGTGAATAGACGACATAAGTTATTCATAAAATGTATACATAGCACTGAATATATACACTTCATGACCGCTAGGAAAGGATTAAATGATTGACAATCAGAATAATTCGATACTGGAGTACAGAAACTGAATTAATATACTTCTGTTATAGAAGATGAAGCACAATATTAGCTTATGTGACAACGATTGTATCTTCAAAAATGGTACGGTAAATGGTAGAGATGATTCAATAAATTATACTCTCGTCGAGTTGGCCTTTGTCAAAGCTGGAAGCTACCTATCGTTCCTCAAAAGTTCAATTTGAATTCGTCACAGCTCATCTCTAGGGGCTGCCGGTTCGGATTACATGGAGCGAAATATTATTTACAATAGTATCATCTGTGCACAAAGAGAAAATGTCTATTTTTGACAAAATTATTCCGACTGCACAGCGTTAAGAAAACCAGTGACACAAGGGGTAGAAAAATAAGAAATACTTGGGATGGATAAATAACAAAATACATGGGTGTGGAAAATAACAAGTACATGGGGTGGCAAAACACGCATGAATGTGGTTAGAGTCCCGAAGACATGTCGTTGGGACATTAAAATCGAAAAGCGCTAACATATTGTAAAGATGGGTCTAAGCCATCGTATTAATAATATTGAGGTGGATAAGCGACATAAGTTATGCAAAACAAGTTATACATAAAATACAAACCAAACAACTGAATATACAATATACCCCTTTCAAGACCGCTATCAAATGAATAAATGATTGACAATCAGAATAATACAATGCTGGAGTACACAAGTTCGATGAATATACTTCTGTTGTAGAAGATAAAACAAAATGTTAGCTCATAAGGCAATGATTGTATCATCAAAAATGTCACGGTAATTGTTGGTGGCACGAATATGACAATCAATGCAACCTCACGGCCTAATCATTTACGGTAATTTCTCTGCATGTTTCAGAAGCAATTACTAAACAACGTCAAGTTTAAGGAAGGTTCAATTATCCATGACCCCAGATACCATCGTTTAATGCACAACGTATCCATGACCCTGGATACCGTCGTTTAATGTACAACGTATCCAAGACCTCAGATACCATCGTTTAATGTATAACGTATCCAAGACCCCAGATACCATCGTTTAATGTACAACGTATCCATGACCCCAGATACCATCGTTTAATGTATAACGTATCCATGACCCCAGATACCATCGTTTAATGTATAACGTATCCAAGACCCCAGATACCATCGTTTAATGTA
>SDVV010034735.1:0-11140 GCA_016164225.1 Gammarus roeselii
TCTGTAAAAAAAATATAGAAGAAAAATAAAAATACATGAACAAATAAATATAAACATATAACCAACATCCAGAGGAACCGGGGTTCTGTAAGATTTGCGCAAGGCGACGGTCGGGTAGCCGAAAAGAATATCAAGTAAAGCTACAAAAGCACACGTTATTTAAAACTTTGCCCAAAATCTGCCCGAAAGCGAAATCACAAATTTCGTACAATGTAGGACAAATAACTCTAAAATTAGGATGCAAAGAAACTGGATGAAAGAGTGTGAAGACCATACCGAAGTAAAAATTTCAAAAATTTAAGAGGGTGAACTATAAACAAGCACATATTGTGCATCAGGAGAGGTAAGATCTACACGCACCGAGCCTAAACAACCAAACCCCGGTTGGTCACACCAAACGAATGATTTCAGCGGCAACCTTTCCATTTACGCCTAGACAAAACTGTTATTAGAAGACATACAATTAAATTAACTCAACTGAGAGCGGGGCCAACTAAGTTACGCATAACACAACAAGACACGGCATAGTAGGAAAATGTGGGGATGCGATAAATCATTTATATGCAAATCTGTACATGGCAAGCACCATTACAGCAACCTATAAGATGTTCAATACCCTGCTGATACCCTCGTCTTGCATGTTAAGCACGGGTCTGTCTTTCCTTATCAAAAGAGACTCAGCAATGGTCAGGTTTTGCTTGCTGACCTCTCATGAATATGAACTCTGTTGAAGTTCGAAACGTTGAGTAATATGGTGTTCATTGTAGATTTCTCGTTATCCTTTTGGTCATCACGAGTTATTTTAAAGTTAGCCTCGCCAGAAATCAAAACATTATTTCAGACAGTTGAAAATCTCAGCTAGAAAATTACAAATGCCGAGCAGCATATAAAATTCAACAAATCTTGCAAATATATATAATATATAAACAATAAAATTAGATAAACTCTCAACTGTAGTTATATTTTATCAAGATCAATATCGGCTGCTAACATTTGATGTTGACCTTACAATGAATTATTATGCGGGAGCAGAAGTTACCTGTATATCGTATTACATTATTTTATACCAATGGATCTTTTAGACTTGAACTAATGCAGATCATTGATCTAACAGGCAGATAAAAACTTGACTAGGTACGAACATTCCTTGAACCAAGCAGGATATAACTTCAATAGGCACGACCATCGCCGTCAGTATAGACTGAGAAGGGAAAACTTCGATAGGCACGACCATAGATATAGACCAAGCAGGAAAAACTTCACTCACCGCAATCTTTCGCTACTTAACGAGCGGAATAAAACATAACAAAGCGCGACCATCGCTTAAGTCAGAGCAGGATGAAACTTCGATAGTCACAACCATCGATGTAGGCTGACCAGGGTAAATTGCAACAGGCGCGACCATCGCAATGGATCGAACAGGGTAAACTCCAGTAGGCTCAACATCGCTTTGGACAGAGAAGGGCAAAACGCTTACAGGCGCGACCATCGCTACAGATCAAACAGAACAAAACTTTACTAGGCGCGACCATCGCAATAGACCAACAGGCATAAAAGTTTAATAGACGCGAACTGCGTTACTGACCGCGCGAAGTAAAACCACGGTGGGCGCGGCAGTTCGCGATAGAGCGAGCAGGATTAATCACCAAACGACGCGACCATCGATGGGAGCAAACATCGCAATTGACAGATTACGGTAGAACTTCAATTGACGTGGTCGTCGTTACTAACCCAGCGAAGTAAAACTTCAAAGCGCGCAACAGTTCGCTACTGATTAGCAAGGCAAAATTTCAATAGGTGCGACCATCGCTATAAGCCAAGCAGGATGAAATATTGATAGGCGGGACCAATTTTTAGACAAAGCAGAGTAGAACTTGAATATGCGCGCCCTTCATAATAGACAGAGAGGGGTGAAATCTCAATAGGCGAGACATTTGCTTTAGACCGAGAAGAATAAAACAACAATCGGCGCACTATCGCTATAAGCCGAACCGAGTGAGACTTCAAAAGACGCGGCCATCGCTAGTGATCGAATTGTACAAAACTTCAACCGACGCGACAATTCAAATAGAATGGGTGATGTAAAACTTCGATAGTCGAGAACATCTCAACAGACCGATCTGGCGAAACTTCAACAGCAGCGACCTGGAATAGACCAATCAGGGCAATACTTAAACAGGCACGATCGAACAGGCTAAAACTTCAATAGGCGGGAACAATGTTATAGACCTAGCAGGGTTGAATATTAATCTAGTTGACCAAAGAGATGAAACAAAAAACTTCAAAAGCGCAACCATCGATATAGACCGATAAATGTAAAAATTCAATAGTAGCAACCATTGCTAATGATCGAGCAGAGTTATATTTGAATAGGATCGACCAGTGTTTTTGACCGATCAGGGCATAACATCAATTGGCGCGCCAATCGTTATAGCCCGGGCAGTGTATGTCTTCAACAAGCGTAACCATCGCTGTTTACAAGTGTTAACAAGTTTAGAAAGACAACAACAGGTCTATACGCCCGAACTAGGTTGCATTTTGATAGCAAGAGGATTAGTTATGAAGTAAAACTTCTAAGAGAGCTTCATGTGCTATTTCTGTTTTTATAACATCTAGAAAGGGAACAAGCTTAGCTCTTCATCGGCAATTTATGTAGAACTTATCGAGACGCGATTTAAATGTTTCTATTGTATTGCTGTTTACCACCACCGCTGGAAGTTTGTTCCATTCTTCGACCACTCTGTAGCTACGTGAAGAAATTGGGCGTGATGTCGAGTGAGAAAAATGTCCCAATGATTTTGAATTCATTGTTCCTAGTCACTCGGCTTGTATCTAGAGTGAAAAGGTTCGCTCGGTCGAAGTTTTCTTTACCCTTCATAATCTTCCACACTTCTATCATGTCGCCTCTGACTCGACGTCTCTCTAGCGAATAAAGATTGAGTTCACGAAGCCTGTCTTCGTACGATTTATGCCGCAGCGAAAGGATGAGTCTGGTAGCTCTACGTTGAACTTTCTCTAATATACTAGCGTATTTTCTGAGATATGGAGACCAGAATTGAACGGAGTACTCGAGATGCGGTCTAACAAATTCATTGTATAACTTGAGCACTGTGAGGGTTTTTGTACGAGATAGTGTGGGATATCATACCTAGCATTTCGATGCCTTTCTTGGCAGTATCGTTACATTGCTTGCTACTTTTCAAGTCGTTACTAATGATGACTCCTAAATCTCTCTCTTTGGTGACCGGAATTAGTTTCTTTCTGGACATTGAATATTCATGCTTGATGTTATGAGAACCTATGTGTATAACTTTACATTTGTCTACATTAAATCTCATTTGTCACTTTTCTGACCAATCAACAATTTCGTTCGAGTCTAGTTGGATCTGCTGACACTCTCGTTTGGTTAGCCCTTTTCCTCCTATCTTAGAATCGTCTGCAAGCTTGCTAATGTTTTAGAGTTCGTTGCTATCGAGATCTTTGATGAATATTATAAGAGAACTGGACCTAGCACGGATCCTTGAGGCACGCCGCAAGTAATATTACCCGAGGAGAAGGAGGCTCTGTTAAGTACAACTCTCCGTCGCGTCCGTAACTCAGCATTTTATCCAGTTGTTAAGCTCGCCTCGAATACCGATGCTGTGCAATTTACTAATTAGGCTCTCGTGGGGGACTTTACCAAAAGCCTTTTAAAAGTCAAGGTAAATGATATCGATTGTAGATTTTGTGTTCGTGGATTTAAATTATATTCTTGAACAAAAAGTAGCAGGTTCATAGGACAGAAACGGTTGTGTCTAAAGTCATGCTGAGAGTCTCCAATCAATTTGTTTGATTCGAAGATTTGTGCAATTTTATCGGTTATCAAACTTTCCATCAATTTGCCTATGACTGAGGTGAGACTAATTGCACGGTAATTTCCTAAACACTTTTTGTCCCCTTTTTTAAAAATTGGGGTAGCATCAGCCTCTTTCCATTTAGAGGGGCAGGTGCCATTTGTGAGAGATGGGGTGAAAATGCTTGATAAATGTTCGGCGATTTCGTTTCTAGTCTTCTTTAGAATTCTGGGATGAACTTGGTCTGGACCTGGAGATTTTTTTTACTTTCATTTTATCTATATATTTAATAACTTTGGCGAGGGGAAAGTTCACTGTGCTGAGGGCTTCAATTTGTCATTCCGCTGTGATATCCTCAGGATTAGGAATATCCTTATTCATTAACGTAAATACAAAGCAAAAGAATTCATTAGGTATGGCACTCATTCTGGTGCCGTTCGTTTCTTGCTCACCAACATCGTTCATGAGAGGACCCATTACAGATCTGGATTTTTTTTGCTCGAAACAACTAAAGAATAGTTTCGGATTAGTTTTGGCATTAGCGGAAAAAGTAGTTTTCATGATCTTACTTCTTGCGTTCCTGGACCCTCTATAGATCTCTCCTGCTGATGTTGTATTCATTTTATGCTACGTCCTCATGTAGATGTTTCTGTTCTATCGAGTGCTTTGCGTTCTTTCGTGACTGAAGGCGCTGCAATCCACCTTTCCAGTACGAAGGCTGATTGACCGCTGTTCGCCTGTTTTAGCGCGGGATATGCTCATATGCAATATTTTCAAGTGCAGTCAAGAAGATGTTAAGCGATTGGTTGACATCTTGTCAGAGGGTTATATTTACTGACGCTATTGAATCTCTTAGGCCATCAAAATGAGCTAATTTAAAGTTAGGGACTTTTTCGCAGTTTGTTGACGTTTTCAACTCAAGCCCCAACAAAAAACGGACACAGTTATGGGCGCTAGTTCCGAGTGGTTCGCCCACTTCGATGTTCGTGACATGTAAGTCGCTTGCACTAAATAGGAGATTAGGAATATCGCTACCTCATGTTTGTGTCTTCCTCATTTGGGTCATTATTATTATTATTATTATTGAATCATTTATTTCCATCGTCTGGCAATGGGTTTTAAATTTATAAAAAAGAATAAAATTCTAGAACATGAGACATGTAACTTTATTTTCAACTACCCTATTGAAATCAACGAAAACGAGAGTTTAATTTGAATTCGTCGCAGCTCATCTCTAAGGGCCGCCGGTTCAGATTACATGGAGCGAAATATTATTTACAATAGTTTCATCAGTGCACATACAGAAAATGTCTATTCTGACAAAATAATCAGGACTACATAGCGTTGGGAAAAGCAGTGACACGCAGGGTTGAAAAATAAGAAATACATGGGTTGGGTAAATAACAAAATTCATGGGTGTGGAAATAACAAGTACATGGGGTGGGAAATCACGCATGCACGTGGTTAGAGTCACGAGATCACGGGGTTGGGACATCGAAATGTGCTATCATATTGTAATGAGAAGTCTACATTATTGTCCGATGACAATGGTGCGGATGGACGACATGAATTATTCAGAAAATATGAATACAAAATAGGGTTGGGAAATCGAAAAGCGCTTACATATTGTAAAGATGGGTCTAAACCATTGTATGAAAAATAGAGGGGTAAATATGCGACATCAGTTATCGAAAAAAATTATACATAAAATACAAACTAAACAACTGAATATATAATATTCACACTGGAGAATACAAGTCGGATGAATACGCTTTTGTTATAGAAGACAAAGCAAAATATTATCTTACTAGGCAATGACTGTATCATAAAAAATGGTACGGTAATTGTTAGAAATAATTAAATTAATTATATTAAAATCGAATTAATCTCTGTCAAAGCTGGAAGCTGCCTATTGTTCCTCAAAAAGACTGAGCTCGTATTTTAACTTTACTAAAACGATTGAAACATTTGAAATCATAGAAATAGACAAAACGCTAGTTAACAGTTTTGGTAATTGGCAAAGACAAATGTGATTGGTAGCAACATAGAAAACATATGTATCGTCAGAGTTAAAACGATTTGATGGTGTCTCAATGTTGAGAGTTATGGTGGTGGTGCTTTCGGACATGCTGAAGAATACAATGCATTTTCTGGTTACTGGTATTAGGTTAGGTTTGTGTTTGTGGGCAAAGTTACAGTTTTGAATTGATCGGTCAATAGATGTTCATTAAGCCTATTCTTGAAGGACTTGTTGGATTCAAGATTCCTGAGGCTTGTTGGGAGGTTGTTACAGGATTTTGGTCCAGGGATCGAAAAAGCTCGAAAAGGCAATTTCTGTTTTCCTGTGTTCAGCGTGCAGAGTATCAATATTTTTTGTGAATCGATTGTTCTTTTCACCTCGAGAATATATGTGCCTTTGGCTGCGGGGTTAATGTTTTTCCAGAAGATCTTTATGAATTCTGATCGACTCATAGAGTGCCAGTTTGTTTTCGATATTGAGCCACTGTAATTTTTTGAGGAGAGGACTTTCGTGGTCTCGTTTTCTGTGGTTACCATCGCATGTTATTCTTGCGGCAAAGTTTATAGAACATTGCACTTTCTCTCTTTGAGTTTAGGTGCATTTCCACCAAATTGAAAGACAGTGGTTGATGTGAGAAAATACTAAAGCGTGGACAATCAGTAATCTTAATTTGAAATCCAATAATTTTTGCGAAGTTTAGGAACAAAAGTGTTTCATTCAACTAGGAACACAGAGTAGTTACTTGGTGTTTGAAGGAAAGATCGGGATCAAACCATACTGCCAGACTTATAACTTTATCTTCAACAGTAATGTCAGATTTGCCTATCCCAATTGAGAAATTCATTGAAACTGCTTTTCTTTTTGAGTTCGAGCCGAACAAGATGCATTTTGATTTTTCAGAGTTGAGCTTGAGTCCATTTTTATCATACCAGGATTTCAGATTACTTACGGCTCTCTCAGATTACTTACGGTTCAGATCTGACGGTTTTCGGGAAAGCAATATTTGAACATCATCGGCGAACATTACCATTTTCGCTTGATTTTTGGGTAATTTACAGTCGATTTCATTTACAAAAAACAGGACAAACAGAACTTATCGTCTGTTAAAGCAATCAGACATTGGCCGGTGGCAGTACATTTGTTTGTTTCCCAATCGGGTGGCATGTTTACGACGGAAATATTCAGACTCGAAAGTGTTTAGGCTGGAGAGTTTTGAAGCGAATGTGTTCAGGCTGGAAAGCTGTTACCAGCGAATATCTTACCATGAAAAAAAATCGGATGGAATGTTGATACGACGGAAAAAGTTCACGATCGAATTACAACACGCTGGGACGCATTTTCAAATATTTTTTTTAGAACAGAAAGTGTTTAGCACGGAATTTCTTAGGACCGGAAGTGTTCACGCTGGAATTATTTTGCCTCGAAAACTTTACGATGGAAAGAACCCTAGCTGGAAACTACCCCAAATCATCTGACACCGCTATGTATATGATCGAATAGTTTGATCCTGCAATGGTTTTGAACGAAAAGTGTTTGAGACGGAAAAATCTACGATGGAATTTATTTTCTCTGGAAGTTGTCGTTGGATGGTATATTTTTTGCTGTAACCTAACCGAACCTAACCTAACCTAACCTAAACTTACAAAAAAGAAGTACAGTTTTTTTTTCATCGTCCATATACCCGAAAAAAAAAATCCAGCGTAAACACTTCTCGTTCTAAATAGATCCCGCCCAAAACATTTTCCGGCTGAGATACATTCGACTGAATCGAGTTGCCTACAACAGACGATTCGATCGTAAGCACTTCCAGCGGAAAAAAATCCGTCGTAAATAGTTTCTATCATGAATAAACCCTTTCGCCCCAACTCCCTTTCTAAGCAAAAACGTTTCATGCCCATGAACAATACGTTCAATCTTTGTTCAAGGCTACCGGTTTTCGATTGAAAATCTTTCCTTCGTAAACACTTTTGATCGAAAACAGTTTCCAGCTAAAATGAATCCGTAGGATTGTTTCCGTCGTAAACACTTTCTGCGCTGAATAATTCCAGCGCCAATACCCTGCCCTCCCAATCAATGTCAGGGTATTGAAGTCTCCAAGCACAATATTGTGTTGTGTTGTGAGAACATCGACGAGGGTGTTGTAAAGATCGATATCATCTGCAACCTTGCTTTTTGGGGGACGATAGATGAGAGTGATTTGCCATTTTATATATTCACCGACTACTTTGATTGATATTTGTCGTGTCTGCTGTTTGGAATAGTGATTTCTAATATTTGCAGTGTTTTTCACGAGAAACAGAACTCCTCCGCCCTCTCGGCCTTGTCTATCTTTGTGAAATAATGAGTAAATAAATAAATAATGACTAAATAATGCATGGGGCTCAATTTCATCCACGATTCTGTGATTGCTATTATGTCGATACTTTCATTCATTGCAAGGATACCTAATTCTTCGATTTTGTCTCGGAGACTTATAGCGTTCACATAGTAACATTTGAGAATACCGTTAGTCACACACATTACATCGATTTTCTTGACTTGTATAGCTTCTATTCTGGGACCTTGTGTCGGAGCCAAGACTTTCGTTTTCGTTTACACGGGTTGTCCTAGCGGATCAGCGATTGCTGCCTCTAACTCTCATTGGATTGCTGATAGGGACTTTTTTCAAGGACCTGTGGTGATGTTTTGATGGGCTCTTGTATTGTTTGTATATCTAGTGTTGTCACAGGTGGTGGCCGTTGGGTCATTCCGTCGGGCACTGCTGACAGAGTTGTGAGTAGTGTAAAGTGTCCAAAGACAGCCCGGGGGATAGGGGAGGGGGGAGTCTGGCGCAAAGGGGTCCCTAAACGTGCCCTGGTGAATATTGTTTGGTTATGATTAGTGATTTTTAATGGTTTGTAAATAGGTATTGTAAAGGGAAAGTATTATTGTATGGATTAATGCTATTGCTTCTTTAGTTGGGATATCCTCACGAAATGTTAGCCTGGTACATATTGGTTTGGCTGTAAATGTAGGATAGAATTCTTTTTTAAAGTATAGCGTTCTATTAGGTTGTGCTTATTGAGTTGTGATGCCATTTCATTTGGGTATTTATTGCAAGTCTTTGCTCAAGCAATAAGTTGTTTTAATTTAAAAAACACTTATAGCGTTGTGATATAATTTGTGAATAGGTATTGTAATAGGTACGTATAATTATATGATTTATGGTTTATGTAATTGGCATTTCCACATAAGGTGTTGACCTGGTACATAGTAGGTAGGCTGTATGTGTATGATTTAAATATATTTTATTAGGATATTCTTATATCGTGGTTTTTAGTATCGCAGGCACCCCTCTTATTTCAATGGGTTTGGATGGCTTGATCATAATTTTATTTATGATATTATTGAACGATGTTGTTACCGTTGTAACAGGATGCCCTTGGTCGATCGTTATATAATTTAGGTATGTTGACCAAAATACGTATCAGTGAAATTCGGAATTATGTACGTGGTTTATTGATATAGAGTAAAAGCCATAGTATTTGATTAAATTCATCCGCTTTTCTCTTTGTATGTATAAATTTGCAGAGTCTCATCAGGACACAGGGTTAAGAATCAAATAGTAGGCTCAGAAACGTATTTTTAATCCGTATGTCTGTGGACAGTGAAAAAAGTTTTAGATTATATTTATATATTTATTTCATAGAAGCAAAGTTACATGGTTACATAGGAACATTTACACCAATCTATTTTTATCACTTTAGAAGCGGTTGCAGGGGTATACGTTTCACTTATTGTTAAATGCGTACGACTATGAACAATGAAACATGTTCAAGTTTATAATTTATTTATTTATTATATGGTTACATAGGAACATTAGCATATAAGGAGCAGTCATTTAGAAATGTTACCACTGAGCGCTATTGTAGCGGCAGATCTCTATCCGTCAATGTCATACAGATACCTTATTACGAGTCGCACTCCTCTCGTGACCCTGCCTAATAGCCAGATTGCATCTGTACGTGTCAATTTACGGTGCCTTTAATCACTTGCCGCGTTGTTGGTAGGAATATCGCTATAACACATTTAGACATGCAGTAGGGGACCCCCTCGGCAAAAAGTTGTATACGCTTTGAGAAATTGGGTGAGATAAGCTTGTTTGTATAAAACAATGTTGGTCCACGGAGTAAGGGTTTATTTAACTTTCATATCCGCAAGAAATGCTAGCTTGGCACATAATGATTTGGCAGTGTGTGTAGGATTTTATTGATTTGAATAGTATATGATATTGTGTTATTTATTCAATTTGGGTGTATATAGCGTTTTACTTTTTGTCGAAGTCACCATTATAATTAAATATATATTTATTATTACATAGTTGCATTGTTATGGTAAAAGCTCTTCAGGCTCTTATAAGCAGGTAAAATGCAAGGTGAAA
Organism: Gammarus roeselii; assembly: GCA_016164225.1. NCBI lineage: Eukaryota > Metazoa > Arthropoda > Malacostraca > Amphipoda > Gammaridae > Gammarus > Gammarus roeselii. The sequence goes on from SDVV010034735.1 coordinate 10,274, forward strand.
ATGATTAAATGTGGTTTTATAATATTATTTCGAATAAAAACAATGCAACAAGTCAACAGGTAAACTCTCAATAGATCACTGAACATTGATTGTAATATAACGGACACAACAGAACACAAGTGTAAAAGAACAGCAAAAAGAAATGAAAGTGTAAAGAGTAAAGCATAAGCGAAGCGCCCTCTACCCGATGGCTTCAGATGATGGAATGTGTCTGCGGTCTACCCTTTTAGTGCTGTACCCTGAAATGACTGTGGGAGGGCCTTGTTTATGTGTATGAAGTCATTCTCCAATAAGGGGACCATTCACCTTTTTTGACCATCTGAAGAGGCGGGGCGTCCTAATACCCTGACCTTATTGGCACACTTACAATTTAGGCCGTTGACGAATTTGTTGGCTCCTCCCATCCTTTGTTACAGTCTACGATAACCCTGAGCTTGACGCTACCCTTCTACGTTATTGGATACCGGCTACACAATGCTGAATTGTCAAGTTTACCAGGATGGTCTATTTGTCTTCCCCTCGTCAACGTCTCTCACTTCATGTAATCCATATGAGGAACCACCTGGTTCTCTAAAAAAACATCAGAGGGGAATCAAAAATATGCAAGGCAATGGAATTCTTCATGTAACTTATGCTAGGGTTAACAGGCCTAAGGCCTTCACTGTTTCTAGGGCACACACTACGCAGCTGTTAACGGAGGCTGATCATAACACCCCCTTTTCTTTATTGAATGAAAGTGCCCTCACTTTCGTGGTTCGGCGCTGGTGATCTACTTTAGTTCTCACTCGACCCGTGGGTCGTTCCATGTGGGAAGGCAGGCTGCGTGGAGTTTTTAGGCAGGTTTGTATGTAAGACAGTGTGCCAAGA
>SDVV010034736.1:0-11140 GCA_016164225.1 Gammarus roeselii
GGGCTTAGTACTAAGGTATAGTGTTGAGGGGCTTAGTACTAAGGTATAGTGTTGAGGGGCTTAGTACTAAGGTATAGTGTTGAGGGGATTAGTACTAAGGTATAGTGTTGAAGGGCTTAGTACTAAGGTATAGTGTTGAGGGCTTAGTACTAAGGTATAGTGTTGAGGGGCTTAGTACTAAGGTATAGTGTTGAGGGGCTTAGTACTAAGGTATAGTGTTGAGGGGATTAGTACTAAGGTATAGTGTTGAGGGGCTTAGTAATAAGGTATAGTGTTGAGGGGCTTAGTACTAAGGTATAGTGTTGAGGGGCTTGGTACTAAGGTATAGTGTTGAGGGGCTTAGTACTAAGGTATAGTGTTGAGGGGCTTAGTACTAAGGTATAGTGTTGAGGGGTTTAGTACTAAGGTATAGTGTTGAGGGGCTTAGTACTAAGGTATAGTGTTGAGGGGCTTAGTACTAAGGTATAGTGTTGAGGGGCTTAGTACTAAGGTATAGTGTTGAGGGGCTTAGTGCTAAGGTATAGTGTTGAGGGGCTTAGTACTAAGGTATAGTGTTGAGGGGCTTAGTACTAAGGTATAGTGTTGAGGGGCTTAATACTAAGGTATAGTGTCGAAAGCTTAGTACTTCGGTAAAATATTGAGGGGTTTAGTACTTAGGTAAAGTGCTGAGGGGCTTAGTACTAAGACTCAGTGTTGATAGGCTTGGTAATAATGTATGTTGTTGAGGGGCTTAGTACTAAGGTTTAGTGTTGAGAGGCTTAGTACTTAAGTGAAGTCTTGAGGGGCTTAGTACTAAGGCTCAGTGTTAATGGGCTTTGTAATAATGTATTGTGTAGGGGGGCGTAATATTTTAATTACTACAAGTGCAATAAATGCATGTATTAGATTAATGGACTCAAAATAGACCATTGTCCATGGGCACAAGAGTTTGCTCGCACGATGGTTGCGGCGTAGCTGTCATTTGGCATACAATAATTTAATTTTAAATTTGAGAAAGAATGATTACAGCAACAAAATATAATCCACACCGGCAAAGGAATTTTATTGGAAGTCTTCGAAATCGCCAATGAAAATTACAATTAAGAACATGGCCGAGGCAAAGCAGATGCAAAACATTGTTTTATAAAAACAAAGACCACGAAACCCTTCTTTTCATCTGCAAATTGTATGCCTGGAGAGTCAAACTGGGATAGCAATGAAGGACTTGTCTAATGACCAAAACAGTCATGTAGTTATCAAAGGATTTAAGGATTTAAAGTTTATTAAGGTATAATAACATGTTAACAAAATTAAACGACTATTATAATACACAGATGATACGTACCAAGTCTTCGTTCGCGTGAACTGTTCTTATGACAACATTTGCTTATAGATAAACATAATATTAACTTATAACTAAGGTTTTGGAGTAAGTTTACTTCTTCATCCCACCAACCGATGGACATTGTTGAAGGACATTCTCTATTCTCAACGTTTAATGTGTCAAGACAGATAAAAATGTTACATTGGATCAAAGATTTGAAAATAGAACTAAGTCAATATGGTCACCGTCATTTACTATATCAGGACAATTTACTGCTTCAACTGACATTTAATAAAAACGTGAGAGTAGAAAATGTCCGACATGGGTTTGTCTATTACATTACTCACACCTTGCTTGGCACACGATGACACCAATTTTGAAACCAACTCTTATCTAATGGTATACTTACCAAATCACTCATGCTTTGAAACCAACTCTTATTTAATGGTATACCTACCAAATCACTCATGTAGTTATCGTTTCTAATTACCAACAGTTTACTTAAGCCCTGGCATTCGAGGCGAGCGAATAATATTAAAGGATTTAATCAAATGTGCAAACGACGTGCTGTTCGGACCATTAGTCGGAACATTTAAATGATTTAATTCATCATTGATAGCTGTGATGTGAGGAATGATTTATAATCATCGTTATATAAATGTGTTCCCAACGTGGTATCGTATTATAAAATTACTAATTTCAACTATAAGTACACACATTCTTGGAAGACATTCTTAGATCTTGGAGTAGAATTCGAACATGAAGCAGCTGACTGTCATCCGATGACAAGTAAGTGAGTCATCAAATGATGACTGAACGAGTCATCACCTGTTAATAATTATCATCAGATTTCGACAAAACAAATCATTTGAGGCCCTGCTTAAAAATATTTAACGGCATCGACTATTCAATGATTTTATGACCGAAACAGATGCAAGGAAGGATACTTCTAAGTAGTACAGAAACAGTGAGCAAGACTAAGCAAGGCTTACCTTGATCACAGTGAGCCAAGTTGATATAAGTGGGGTGAGTATTCTCGTTCATATATGGGGGAGGGGAGAACGAGTTCATTATGTGCCTTGCTAGTTTTAGAGTTACTAACAACTGATTCAATTCACACCCGGTAAAATATTCAGTTTCAGTAACCAGCTCAGATATTTAAAAATAATTTTGTGGCAGCTTACAAATTTTTATTTATTGCTGCAAGAAAAATGACTGAAATACCAGGCATTTTTATGAGTGTGCATTCATGTTTACTGTATGTATTTAACATAAATGATGGGACCTACCCTTCCTCAGCTATTCTTGGTGTGCTTTGAGTTACAATCACAGCATTGTAGCCAGCGTTGGGACTTAGCAGCAATGTGCAAAATTTCCATCTCTTGTTTGATAGTCTTCTCGGACATGCAAGGTATTGGGTTATTAGAAGTGGTGTGCCAGCTCGCCCTATACCGTGTCCCACTTAACATCGAATTCATAAATAAATAAAAATCGTATTGTGGACAATTTTTTTCCTAAGCCAGTAAACTCCACCATGACGCACAGGCGAGGAGGTGTTTGGATCCGCTCGATTTGAGGTGCTCTCTGGGGGATGAACTTATAGTTGTTCATTTATTAATTCTTCACTATTGGAAATTAGGGGCTCATATTACGTCAGAAAATAGCTGCCAAATTAAAGAAAATGTAGTATCTGGTCTACAAATGCGTGCACGTTAAGATTGCCTTCTCAATAGGGCAGCTGGTGCTGCCATCTGATGAACGAGCCTGAATGCGACTAGCGAACTTATAATAAAGTGCTTAGGAAGAACCCGCGAGGCCTGCATGGTTTAGTTTACTTTGTTTTTGCTCTGAACCTTGATCTGGCTAACCTTGACCTGGCTAATCTTGACCTGGCTAACCTTGACCTGGCTAACCTTGATCTGGCTAATAACAAAAAAGCCCTCGTGGCACATTGCTGCGTAATGGCGGTGCAGTATGTATGTAATGTTCTGAAACTGGATTTTTTCAATCGGAGTCTAGCATGCCTTCTAGTCTTCCTGTATCTCACTTCTATATGTGTTGCTAACGGACAGGCAGCCACGAGCCCATTCAACAAGCGCATAACATATAATACCTTAAGGTAGCGGGATCGCTTCCATATTGGGCAGAGCATGACTTTAATATTTCAGGCGCTCCCCCCCCCCTTCTATCGTTGTATATCTCAGGTAAGTTTACCTCTTAGTTCCCACGCCCTAATATAGTATTTTTTTGGCATATCCATATAGCCTAATAATATAAAATTGTTTGCGATGAGGACCGCAAAATGATCTTCCTGTGGTTCCCACAGATTGTGGTCCAATATTAGGTAGTAGCGATCAACGAAATTCCCAAAAATATTATAACTGTTCCCCAGACCTCATGGCCTGATATCAGCCAATAAACGTTGTGCGAGAATCACAGATGATCTACCTCAGATTTGCATAGACTGACGATGGGCGATATGTGGTCCAAAATCAGTGAATCGGAATTACGTGTGTTATGTTCACCTAAGAATGGGTACCGTCGCTGTTCAATTGGGACCGAAGGTATGCACATGATGTCTTAACTATCTTTGGTGGCCCTAAGAAGGGGACCCACTGCCTGAACTCTGTCCAATAAGGCCCAGAGGCAGCACAAATTGTGCCCCAACCACTTTCTGCACCCCCAATGAGAGGGAGCCGTTACTCCAAGCTGTCTGCCAGCGGGCTGATTCACCCAACCATTCTTATCTGCCAGGTCTCACGAAATACCCTACTTCGCTCCTTCAATACCTTCCTTCGCCTGTTGCCCTGCTTGCTCATCATAACAGCTCCTCAATTCTGGTGTTATGAATTTCCTGAAATAAACTGGTATCCCTTGCAGCTCCTTTCTCATCCTCTCAAAGAATCGTTACCTCCTCTCCTTCTTTGGGGGGCCTTGGGAGGTGCAGGATTCCCTTGGTACTAATTGGTACTAAGATACGGAGGCTCGTAGGACTGTAATCCTTCGACATCTCTAGGACGTATGCCTGATCCTGGGCACATCCATCATCGCTCAGAACTCGTCCATTTGGCCTTTTTCAGAGACCTAGCAGTCACATATGGGTTAGTGAGGCTTCTAGCAGACGGTGCTTTCCTTCTTCTCTCGTATACAGGTACAGACACTAGGTGGAATCCACAGAAAGAGGAGTACCCAACGATAAGGCTCAACTCACCTTCCTCTCATACACTCAAATGCAAACAAACTTATCTCTTTAGCGCTATTGGATCCGGCCGGTGCACCGCAAGACACACTTTGGGTTAGAAGTGAGGTCCGAGATCAGTGTCAGCAGCAGGGTCCGACAGCATATAACTGTTTTACCCTTGATGTGTCATAGTAACCGGGCCCTTCCCCACTTACGATCATCATGTTTCCCAACGAGACACCAAGGGCGGGGAAACCCATCTTCAGGCAGGCATTAAAACCCACCCATTCACAACCAATCTCTACTCACTCCTATCCATTGCACGCTCTCTCGTTAATTCCACATTTACATTTCTCCTTCCTACCGCTTGCATCACGCCTTCCATCCACCGAAACTTTGGTCTACCTTTTGACCAACGTCGTTGGATGTAGGTTCGTAAAGAAAATAGGCAAGACAATGCAAGAATTAGCATTGAACATAGTCATAAATTAACACCGAAGTACTTATAGCACATATCCTGGAAATACAATTCATTTTTCTTGTTTGGTGGGTTCATGTTGGTGGAACTCAGCGCAGATTGCATTTGATTAGTCGCAGCTCTGTGACGTCATTGTTTTACAAAACTTGTGGGCAACCAATCAGAGACACGGAAAGCATTCATTTGGATTTATTATGCTTGAATCACATTTTCTTCTCATATTGGTCATGCGATGAAGTGGTTTGCAAAGACGAACGCTCCTATTGTTGGCTCTTCTGCGCATGTTGCACCTGATTGGTATCAGGCCTGTGATGTCAGAGAAATTCAAATTTGTAGGCAACCAATCAGAGACGTGAAAACTATTCCTATGAATTTTCTAGGTTCGAATGCCATTTCGTTTCTCTTACTAGTGATCACACCGTAAGGGCGGACTGTGGTTTTGGGATCGTCACACTTTCTTCATCAGCAAACAATATAAGAGAAACGCAGGGTATAATGAAGAAAATTGCAGTGGCTCAATATCGACAACAAACATGCACTCCATGAATCGATCAGAATTCATAAGGATCTTGTAGAAAAACAATCACCCGACAGTCAAAGGCACATATATTCTCGAGGTGAAAAGAGCAATCAATTCACAAGAAATAATGATACTCTGCACGTCGAATACAAGAACTCATAAGCTGCCTGTATAGCTCAATTGATCCCAGTACAAAAAACCTGGAACAACCTCTCAGCAAGCCTCAAGAATCTTGAGTCGGACACATTTTCAAGAATAGGATTAATGAACATCTTTTGTCTGATCAATTCAAAACCGAAACTTTGTCTACATATATAAAATAAGTACATAATACCAATAACTAGAAAATGCATTCTGTTCTTGAACATGTTCGCAAATACCACCACCATAATATTTAATACTGGGCCACCATCTAAAAGATTTTACTCTGAGGATGCATATGATTTATATGTTGCTACTGATCACAATTGTCTCTGCCAATTACCCTAAGTTTTAAATGACGTTTTTGTATTTTTTTCATGTTACAAATCTTTACAATATATTAGCGAATTTTGATTTCCCAATCCCATATTCTCAGGATTTCCCAGCCCCATGTAATGTACTTTTGATTTCCCAATGCCAGGCATTCCTGATTCTTACCTCAAATAAGACGTTGGCTGTTGATCATTGATTATAATATTGTCATTTGTAATCTGTTGCATGAAATCAGAACCGGCGGTCACTAGAGATGAGCTGCGACCAATTCAAATTGAACTTTCGTTTACGTGATTTCAAATAGTGTTTATGCGAATACAATTTTATTTGTAATATTAAAAAAAATAAAAACCAATAGCCAGACGATGGAAATAAATGATTCAATAAAAAAAGAATACATGGATAATGAATCTCTTATATACAGCAAATCTGCATCACAATTTACTAGGTAGTCCAATATATTAAAGAGAGCGCATAATTGTGCCTCGGTCTGTGTCTGTCACGATATTCTCTAAAATATAGGCAAAAAATAGGAGATCCACTTCAGAATGCCCTGTTAGATGATTGTTGTGGTATAGGTGAGGTCAGGGAGGGGGAGGGGTGGATAGATGGTAATAACTAAGATATTTTTTAAGGATTTTAAATTTATTTAGGTATAATGACATGTTTACAAATTTGAGAAATATCCTAATACAAAGATGATATACACCAAGTCATTGTCAGCGTGAGCTCTTCTGTAGACGAGATTTGCTACTTGGCTATGCACGTAACTCTGTTGACATTAAGCGCTATTTAACGCTAGGCCAACCGTGGACATAACAGCTCAAGTTGTAGGAATAGTCAGTAAACGGGGCCGTTCTGTATATAGATACTCTATTTTATTACTTTGTTGAAATTTATGCCCTGAGAAACGGACTTTGTATTTGGAACATGTAACTAAATACAGTGCCGTGCACATAAATGGTATAGGTATCATATACGCTCTTAATTTAAAATTATTCCTACTTTAATTTACAGTCACTCGAAAGATGCAGAAAAACATTTTTTTTCGTCAAGACACTCTTACATGCTATTTCACACCATTTCAACAAAATTAGCACTAACTTTAACATCAGTTTCTGTTGTATGGAGTTCCCTAATGATTTATCTGAGTATGTAAAACAATATTTCGGAGTAATAAGATTTATTACAAATTGACCTCAATCAGTAATGTTTCTACCAGATTGTTTACAGTGTATAAGCGTAACCTTGTGTCATAGACTACTCTCTCTTTACAATCACAGGTACAGAAAGTGATATAGTGAAGAGGATGACACTTGACTGATGCGATGTAGTGGTTGTATCAAGTTAATGTCATTAAGGAGCAATAGTGTTTACACAGCATCACTATCTATCACTATAGGCGCATGCACGTCTCTCAATGCCGTTGGCTTATGCCGGAGAAAGAAGATACCGGCATCTTTCAAGAAATTTATTTAACGAATGTTTCGTGATATCATCGTTATCCAACAGTAACATATCGTTACCCAACAGTAACATATCGTTATCCAACAGTAACATATCGTTACCCAACAGTAACATATCGTTATCCAACAGTAACATATCGTTACCCAACAGTAGCATATCGTTACCCAACAGTAACATATCGTTTTCCAACAGTAACATATCGTTATCCAACAGTAACATATCGTTACCCAACAGTAACATATCGTTACCCAACAGTAACATATCGTTACCCAACAGTAACATATCGTTATTCAACAGTAACATATCGTTATCCAACAGTAACATATCGTTACCCAACAGTGACACATCGTTATCTAACAGTAACATATCGCTACCCAACAGTAACATATCGTTGTCCAACAGCATCATATACACTGGCTGATGATATAAACTAGATAATTTCAATTATCATCATTATTATTCTAAAATAAATATAATGTGTTGAGGTATAAAGGATTGTGCTGACGAATATGTTCAGAAAAACATTTTTAAAAGTTTAAATCAAATAGAAATACTTAATTATAATTAGTAAGCAAACAAACAAAGTGTTATCACCAAAACATTTAATTTACAAAAAACTTTTATAAGTAACAGAGACAACAATTTCTAACAAGCATATGATCGAGGAAGTATTTCGTTGAATATTCGATGAAGCCGATAAATGGCAAATAAGAACGAGGAGTGCGCGACACGGTATTATAGGTCATTATCTAAATGAAAGTTATTCGGTTTATGTATATACACCCTCCCTATTGAAAACAGTTATTATATGCCTGGGCTGGTGGTTGAAGTAAAAACATTTATTAAATGTGTTTACAGTTTCAACATTTGTTGGGTGGGAGAGTGCCAGACAACTAGTGCTCTAATCTCTTTCGATATTAGTTTATTAACTATTGATGCCAAATATTGATTTTAGAGGGTGATACAATAAAAGTGGTTGAAAGTACGCGCTCATTGCTCGAACACGAATTGACATAAAAAGTGAAACAACAACCACGTGAAAGAATATGTCATGAAGTTTTAATAAGTATAATAGATACCTCGACTAATTTATAAATTACCATCGTTATAAGCATTTAAAAAAATTTATATTTGCAGGATGGGTCAACTTACTAGAGGCTGGGTGCTTCCAGTGCTGAACAATAATTCCTAAACCAAAGTGACAGGAGCATAAACATGGGTCTTTCAGGGCGCTCAAAACATGCAAGATCTATTGAAAACATCGCCAATTTGAACGAAATCATTCAAGAAGACCAATCACGAGACTCAAGGAAGCTGACTGCTGTGGTGGGATTTAAGATAACTGTTAAGGTTCAGAGAGAGAATATACCAACAGTTTCAGTCTGTTGGGTTCAGGCGTGAGTCAGATGCATTCTAAAGACTGATCTTAGACTAAAATCGTACAAGTTGCAATTCTCGCAGCAGCGCTCGAACAATGGCAATGAAAGAAGGTTACCGTTTTGTCGACGGATTATTGAATGGCTTGTAGAAGAACAATTAGACCCGAACACCCCAACTCTCAGCGTTGAGAGTCACCTTTATTTGAACGACTCTATTAATACGCAGAACTTTCGTAAGGGGAACGTTTGCACTCAAGTTTCTATAAAGTGTGAAGTCATATTTTTTTGAAGTTGCTGCTTCGGGAAAAGTACGTGATGACAACGCTGAACAATATATTGACATGCTAGATAATGTCATGTCTGTTGACATTCATCCTGAAATTTGGCTTCAACAAGATGGGTCAGCTTAACACGCATCTTTGCCTGCAATGAATTGTTTGAGTAAACGCGTCGGAAACAACATCATTTCACATCGATTTGACTTCCCCAGAGCCAGGCAAGAAACTCTGGCCTTTCCCTTCAGGAATGTTTTCTCTGGGGATATGCCAAACAGTGTGTTTTTAAAGCAAATCCTTCCACAATCAATGCCCTTAAGGAACTTATCCAATAAGCATTATCTTCCATTGACCAACATGTTCTTGTTCCAGGAATCTACAAAAAAAAAGTTTGTTTACCGTTGTATTCAGCACAGGGTGGCTATTTAGAACACTTGTTTTAATGAAAATGAAACTTCAGGCCACAACGTTTCATGTAGTGTGCGTTTCACCTTCCTACGTCCCATAGTTTTGGAGTTATGTGCTTGCACTTTCGTTCTCTTTCTGTGTCACCCTGTATAGCGTACTGTCGTCCTCTTTCTGTGTCACCCTGTAGCGGGTAATTTCGTCCTCTTCCTGTGTCACCCTGTAGCGCGTACTTTCGTCCTCTTTCTGTGTCACCCTGTAGCGCGTACTTTCGTCCTCTTTCTGTGTCACCCTGTAGCGCGTACTTTCGTCCTCTTTCTGTGTCACCCTGTATATGCTGGAATTATTAACAAACGAATCTCAGAAAGTGTTTATATTAAATGTCGCAATAAATAGGTCTTGAACCACGATATTCAAATCAACTTGATAACACCATTTAATGTAACATACTCAGATATTTAGTTTTAGTCTATTGCAATAAGGCCACTTCATTTGGCAAGGTATGTACATTGATAAATCGATATATACGAGTCCTCCACCACCTCCCTTAGCGTGGAACAATCGTCCGGCAACAGGGAGAATTGTGAACCATACTTAAGTGAATTACCCATTGATACGCAACTCAATTTGGGTGCAATTGCGTCTGCAGTACACTCTTGTCCCATTCAGTTGCGTCTGCAGTACACTCTTGTCCCATTCAGTGGCGTCTGCAGTACACTCTTGTCACATTCAGTTGCGTCTGCAGTACACTCTTGTCACATTCAGTTGCGTCTGCAGTACACTTTTGTCACATTCAGCTGCGTCTGCAGTAAACTCTTGTAGCATTCAGTTGCGTCTGCAGTACACTCTTGTCACATTCAGTTGCGTCTGCAGTACACTCTTGTCGCATTCAGTTGCGTCTGCAGTACACTCTTGTCACATTCAGTTGCGTCTGCAGTACACTCTTGTCACATTCAGTTGCGTCTGCAGTACACTCTTGTCATATTCAGTTGCGTCTGCAGTACAGTCTTGTCACATTCAGTTGCGTCTGCAGTACACTCTTGTTACATTCAGTTGCGTCTGCAGTACACTCTTGGCACATTCAGTTGCGTCTGCAGTACACTCTTGTAGCATTCAGTTGCGTCTGCAGTACACTCTTGTAACATTCAGTTGCGTCTGCAGTACACTCTTGGCACATTCAGTTGCGTCTGCAGTACACTCTTGTCACATTCAGTTGCGTCTGCAGTACACTCTTATCACATTCAGTTGCGTCTGCAGTACACTCTTGTCACATTCAATTCTATGTTTGTTGATTCATAACACGTATCAGTCATATTAATAAACATGCAGGTTAATTTTATTGGTATCATTCGTAAATTTAGTTCATAGCCTATGAATCAGTTGATGTCATCTGTTTCATAATTCCAACTGAAGGCTGCTCTGGTAGTGACCAGATATAAATCTGTACACATTATTACATTATTAGAATAGCTGTTGCCGCTCCAGTGATGCAGCGGTGGCCCAGACGACCTAAACCCGTCGCAACACGGCGGATCTTTCAATAGCTGTTGCCGCTCCAGTGATGCAGCGGTGGCCCAGACGACCTAAGCCCGTCGCAACACGGCGGATCTTTCAATAGCTGTTGCCGCTCCAGTGATGCAGCGGTGGCCCAGACGACC
>SDVV010034737.1:0-11140 GCA_016164225.1 Gammarus roeselii
TGCCCCTTTGTCTCCCCTTCCGTCCATGATCAGTATATTGACCATGCGAGTGACGTCCTCTCCAAATCGGCCTCTCTTTCCCCCGTCAGTTGCCCCTTTCTCTCCCCTTCCATCCATGATCAGTCTATTGCCCACGCGAGTGACGGCCTCTCCAAATCGGAGCAGCTGTACGGGCGTGCGGCATGGCTACCTGCCTCGCCGAGCGGCTGGCAGGGACACATGCAGTACTTTCGTAGCTGGCAGAGACACCTTCAAGTCGAAGTGTATACGTCGCTCAGCTGCGTGGTCAGCAATTGCAACTCCAATCAGATTTTTTGCATCGCAGCGGCTGTTTCTGTGCTGGGAATAAAAAAAGCTCGAGTGAAGGCAAGAAAATGAGACCCCATTGCTCAAATTGGCGTCATTCAGCTATAAAAAGGCAAAAAAAAATGTGTGCAAGCACATAGAATGGAAAAATCTTTTTATCAAATTTTACGAAAATCAGCGGTAGAGGCGTTAGCTGTTCACTCCTGTCCACATCTCACAGCACACAAATGTTCGGGTTCGTGGAATTTACACCGAAAAATGAGATCCCATAACACCGAATTTGTCAAAAACTCACACAAATTAGCAGCTTAGGCATGCTCAAACCTCAGAATTTACGTATGCACAAAATCAAGATTTAAAAATCCGAATAAGCGTAATCAGACCCTCACAAATACACAAAACTTTGCCGAAATTATGTGAATAAACCAAAATAAATGTAGAACCAATCACAAAATGAGAGCACCTAAATTAAAATTTAAAAAATGAGGTAGACCCAAAATAATACATCTCAGTCAATGTGGACAACATGAAAATTTAAAAGGAGATAAATAAGATCCACATAAAATAAACGGAATTTGAACACTTCATATTCCTATAGGCATAAAATCACAATTAATAACATTTTAATAAGAGAAATGAGGTCCCCCAAAAAAACTGCACTTAGTTAAAATCCCTATAAATTTTACTGCAAATTATGTGAACTGGACTAAATAAATATAAAAGTATTCCCAAATGAGGACATAACTTGAAACCTGGAAAATAACATCACATAACAAGCCACTGAAATTCCAACGTTACATTCAGTAGACAAAATTTAAGAATTAAATGGGGCACATAAAATCCACCCAGACATAACACACTGAAATAGGAATGGTCATGCACAATTACACGAATTTCACAAAAACGAAACCTTCTGAACATCACATTATAGCATTGAAACCGGCAAACCTTACAAATTTATGCCGAGATCTACGTGAACGAACCCTACTGAAAAAAGGCAAGGTCGCTTCGAGTCCCGTCACTTCACACATCACTACTCGAGTGCTATGGAACTGGCTCTTGTCCTGTTACCCAAAGAAAGGTCCGACGTTGACATGGCATAACTGGACGGGCACGACTGGAATATTTGTGAACTTGTCCAGCAGATGTACAGCCACCCTGAGTGTTAATTATCTTACATGCTATTCCGCGGTTATGACGGGAAATGACGACTGGAACTGGTTATTGGTTTTGCCTTTTCCCCACAAAGGGTCTAATATTGACACGGGTCTGCATAATTATAATACATCCCTAAACACATAATTATTGTTGAAACAGAAACAGTTGAAACAGAAGCAGTTTATTACAACAGGATAGTACAGTTTACATGTTATTTCTTTTCACAGTTATGATATTTCAGGGTACATAATTGAAGGCCCTATTTAAGCTATTTAGAGTTTCTGGGGCAACCTAATCCTTACATAATACCCTATCGATATTATCTATCATAAAATACGTAAAAAATATATGTATCTAGAACTACTAAGCCCAGGCATCAACTGGAAACAAACGCACGGATAGTTAAATACGTGACTATTCAACAATACCTGACTATTTAACTATTTAACATGAGTCCTATTAATATTGAAAATATGAAAATTCAAATATACTGCAAGGTTGTTGCGCTAGTAATTCATCTGCGTCTAACACGGTTACAAATTCAAATGCGTTTGAGAGACGTTGAGAAAACAATAAAGCGATGATAAATCATTGTTGGACTAGTAAGATGATAAGTATAACTCTTTCAGTCTTGACTTAAAGATTGATAGGAATCAATCATTCTGACGGTAAACAGGAGTTAGCGAGTTACAAATTTTAACACAATTGAGGTGGATACTGGATTTGGTTTTGGATCTATTACAATGGGGTATCAGAAGGTTATTCGCATTTCTTGTGTTATGATTGTGTACATCGAGAAATTTCCTAATTGAATTGAATAGTTTTTGTTCATAGTTTCTGTGAAAAGTTTGAACGCGTATTGGGCAATTCGGAAGTTATATTGATCTTCCAGTTTTGGGATATTTGTGGCTTCAAAACGCTGATTAGTACGGGAATGGAATGGAAGGTTATTTATAGTTCTAATGGATTTCTTTTGCAGTTTAAATATTTTATCCGTTTTATTTATGTCTGTCCCATAGCAGACCTCGATTCCGTAAATTAGAAATGGCTGGAAAACGTGAAATGAAAAGTTTTAAGGACAGATTGGGGAAGGAATTGTTTTAATTTATAAAGAATGCCCATAGATTCTGACAATTTAGATGATTTGCGGTCGATGTGATTTTTGAACGTCAGATGTTTGTCACGATATACCCCAAAGAATATAGTGCTGTCTACCACATGAATTTTATCGTTTCCTATTTTTATGATTGGTAAATCAAATTTACGCTTATATGAGAACAATATGTAGCTAGTTTTTTGCCAATAATTCCACTTCGGTTTGCAGTTAGTCACATGTGAACATGCTCGAGTTCCTTGTTAATTGAGGCAGTTAATTCGCTTATGGTGTTTGAAGGGATGCAATTCGATAAGGTGCTATCATCAGCAAACAGTGTATACCTGAAAAACGACGATGCAGTAACTATATCGCTTATATAAATGAGGAATAGTAGGGGCCCTAAAATAGAACCTTGAGGAACACCATGACTAATATTGAGCATAATGGATTGGATTCCGTTCACAGTTGCATATTGTTTGCGGTTAGACAGATATGAAGTGAACCGAGCACTAGTAATTCCTCGTATTCCATAAGACCTTAGTTTAGATAATAAGATTGAATGACCAATGCAGTCAAAGGCCTTACGAAAGTCGAGAAATGGAGGGAATACAATGTAATATAGCTTGAGTTGTATTTTTATTAGCTCTGAAGCCATATTGGCTCGGAAGCCATACAATGATTTAATATAGCTTGAAATGTATTTTGATTGGCTCTGAAGCCATACTGTTCTTCATGAAGGATACTGTTAACATTCAGGTAATGGAATAGTTGATAGTGAACTATTTTTTCAAATATTTTGGAAAATGAGGGAAGAACTGAGATGGGTCGATAATTTCCTGTATCAGTCTTATCAATACTTTTGTAAATGGGTGTCACTCTAGCAATTTTTAATGAGTTAGGAAATTTTCCTTGAATTAAGGACTTGTCCGCTATCGAAGCCAGGATTTGAGATACTATATTTACTAAATTTTCTATGATACTGATGGGACAACTATTGATATTTCCAGGTTTATTTTTTGAGATAAGATAATTGAGGTAATGTCCTGGGCAGTATCTGGGGAAAAATAAAAATAATTAACAATATTCTTATTCGATAGATATTTGATATGGTCGTTTTCATTGGTACTAATTGTATCGGCAATATTTTTTCCGACCTCACAAAGTATTCATTGAGTATAATAGCTTCAGCTTCATCTTCTGAGTATTAGTTATTATCAATGATTATTTTTTTCAAAGGCTGGTTGCATTTGTTGTTATGTGGTCTGAGTATGTTATTGATCACCTTCCACGTTCGTTTGAGATCTTTTTCTGTATTCAAAAAATTCAGTTTCGTAGTATGTTCGTTTAGAAGGTCGAATCAAGCCTGTAACACGGTTCCTAAATTGGTTGTAGGTTACTCATCGCATTTTGCCTTGCATGAACAAAGAAAAATGATTCCATGATTTTATTTCTGATTTAATAAGAGCAGTTATCCAGGATCTCGTTATGTCTTTTGAAAAGACTGTTTTAATTTTCAAAGAACAACAAGAATAATAACTTTCATCTACTATTGAGGTTAATTGTTTGATAGCAAGATCATAGTCATTTCAATTAATGATTTCAGTGAAATCATATTGATTCAACTTGATACACAGATTTCCTATCGTAACATCATTTATGAATCTGAATTTAATTTGCTCGTATTTTTATTTTGCTTCGTTACTCAATATATTATTCTGAATTACAAAGATAGGCAAGTGATCTGATATATCATATATTAATATGCCCGAGTTATAATTATACGGGTTTGTGATGAAGATATCATCTATTGGGGTGGCCTTATCTCTGACTTTGTCTATTCTAGTTGGTTTTGAAATTAGTGATGATAATGAAAGTCTGTTCATTGTGCATAAGAGTTCTAAGGCATTATTATCGCTATCGTTTTTCATAATATCTATATTAAAATCTCCACATAAAACAAGATGATCAGTTATGTTGTTACATGATTGGATAAATTTATCTAATTTGGTAATGAAAAGATTAAGGTTAGCCGATGGTGGCTTGTAAGCTGTTGGTGTGATCATACATATATTTTTCCGTTTGATTTCAACGAAAAATGTTTCGATATATGGCATACTGTCTGAGGTCAGAAATATAGGTGCTGATTGCTCCTCCGCGTCTACCATCAGTTCTGAATGAGTAAAAGAAGTTATAATTTTTAAAATGAATTAAATATTTTGTGTCCTCTCTGAACCAGCTTTCTGTGAAGCTGTTTACATCGAATTTACTATTTAATGATTGGATAAATGAATGAAAATGCCACTTTTAGGTAATAGTGATCTGATCATCTGGTGTAACAAAGAAAAGTTTGTTCTGGTATTTTTAGTATTGCAGTCTAATCTGTTGAAAGAATCTTCATTATGATATTCACTCATCCTTTCAGTTTTTAGATCACGGTAAAGAACATTCCACAAGATTGTATAAGGGTCGATAAAGTCTAACAATTTATTGTCCAGGCTTATTGAAACAACTAGTATCTAACCTACGAAGAGTAAAATAATACAAGAAAGTTGACACATAATCTTTTTTACGAAATTAAGAAAATCCACGGAGATATTGAACTAAAGTGAGGCTCCTCTACACCATGGGAATAACCAGGTACAGAGTCTGGTAGCTAAATATAATTTAACATATCAATGACTTGGCTGTGAAAAATTAATGAAAAAAAACACGTAAAATTCATAACTGCACAAGATAATGAACGGTAGTTTTGTATTATGGTTAGTTTGTCTAGTATTAAGTTACTGTTGATAATGAGGACAAGCAATTGTTTTTGGCAGGAATAACAACGGAATGAATTAGTCAGCTTTTTCAGCAATTTTAAACAGGAGAAAAACTATTAATAAATTTTGGAAGAATCCAAGTCCTTTTCGATATGGTGGGAATGGCAACAAGATGAATCGGTTAAGGTCATTGAACCTTACCACAAAGAAGATTACAATGAAGGATGAAGGATACAGAGGTAGGCCAGTGTAGGCCAGTTCTTTACGTATCTCTCGGGTGTACAGCTGATGTGATGCATCAGGAGTTCATCCAACACACGCCGGCTGTTGGCCACCACACGTAGGGACTTGGTCTGCTCTCCTTGTCGAGGCTCTCCTGGCATTTGACATAGGCTTTCACGTTGCCATCGTAGGACCGGGGTGTCCTGGACTTATCTGGGTGGTCTCCTCTTGCCTTGCGCAGGACAAACATCGCTCTCGAACGGGTGGGGCTCAAACTTTCATTGACGTAGAAAGGTGGTTCAAACTCTTTACATGCTGATAGAATGTCATTCTTCAAGTCTCTCCTGCGTAGATTAATGATGATGCTTCTTTTGTCGGGAGCCTGAAGGATGGGCTTCCTGCCAATACGATGAGCAGAAGTACTGTCATCAGGACTCATTTTAATTCTAAGTTTATTACGTATAAGGTGCCGAATAATTTCCGAGCAGTTCTCACCCTCGGACACCTCGGGTATCCCCACCAGAATTTACAAGACAAACCCGTTTCTCGTGGGTCTAGTTCAAGTCAACCTGATCCTTGATAATATTGAGGCGATCACGTAACTCCCTTCACTCATTGTCGTTGATCTCCACCCTTGCCTGTAGGTCTGTAAGCGTAGCAGTCAGTAAAGTGATCTCTTACTCTGCACGGCAACAATGTCCTCGATGCGTTGGACTGCATGATTTACCGCTGCAATTATGATTTCAGCAAGTGATCGTGATTCAGGGGAGAGTTTTGACAGATCGACGTCGCGGAATGCGGAGTATTCTCCTTTCATCTTGGTGGTAAAAAATTATGTTGTAGACGAGGAGAATCACCACAAGAAACAGCGCCGAAAATAAAGCGGAGTTGAACGCGGGCGGGAATTTGGTCGAGGGGAGATGAAGGGCAGAGTACGTACGCACGCACAACACAACAAAAGGCGGGGAGCCGAGCCGAGGATCACAACTGAAGATTTTCCCTGCATTTCACTGATATTACGAATAATATTTCCTTTTGGCTTACTTGGTAATAGTCATTGTGTTGGTCGTTGGTTTATGGTGTTCTGGAAGATGTTTCAACTTCAAATTAGCATGCTGGTAGACACATGACTCTGAAATCTGTAGCATGTGTTGCTGCGTCCATCTCCCTCGATCACTGGTCCTTGGTTTGCGGCGGCAGAGGCAACAGCAGCAGCAAACTTACAATACACTCCAAAGCACAAAAATATACCCGCGCCACACAAATCCATTCATAGCCTTGTTTGGGATTTATACACTAGGATAATGCCAACGACTTCAGTTAATCCCTATGCTCCCAATATATAATAAATATGCCACTATGCCAAGCGTCAAAACTACTCTCTAAGATTACCTCTTTTCTCAGTATTAAGGTTAATGGTACTTATCAAACCGGAGGCATAAGGGATCTTGGGTTAGCGGGATTCAATACATGAATACCGTAGTGACAGTCCAAACCGTGAGTAGGTTTCCCCTATATTTTGAACCTAAGAGGTTGAATTCGCAACTTGGAGACACTTTACACCCTTCATTCAGTTGCGACTTCACTCCGGTTTCCACTAGTTCAGATTTCTCCACATGGAAGCCAGATTCTAAAACGCTGAACTTAACTCACCATTTAAGAGGACACTGATTCTTCTCGCATCGACTTTTTTCGAGCCTATCATTAGTGTACATTTACCCACGTTCACTCATAGCCTCCTCCTCACACACATTCTACCAAACTCAGATACTAGCCTACACAGCTTCTCCTCTGAATCCGCCACCAGGGCCCTATCATCTGCAAAAAGTAACCGGCTCAACTGCAAACTCCTCCTATTCGTTTCCAACAGCTCCAAGTCACGACCCAATACCCTAGCGTTCACCTCCCTGACCATTCCATCCATGTAAAGATTAAACAGCATGGGAGACATAACGCAGCCTTGTCACAGACCCACTTTCACTGTAACCAATCACTCACCTCGCTTCAACAGATCACTTCAACAGATTTTCACACACTCCATACAAACGCAACACCCACCACAGCGCTTCCCTGTCAGAGGCCTTTCCCAGCACCATGAAGGTCCAGAACACATCCGTTCCCTTAGCAAGTTACTTCTCATAGACTTGCAAAAAATCTGATCGGCACACCCTCTACCACTTCTAAAGCCACACTGTTCCTCTCCAATTGTCCCATTGGTACAGTCTCTCATCCATTTGATCAGCACTCGCCAGTACAACTTACCGGCCACGCATTATAAACTGATACCTCGTGGGTTGCAGCACTCACGTTTATCTCCTCTGTCCTTGAACAGCGGAACAATGAAAGCACTGCGCTACTCAATCGGCACCAGCTTGCTACAAAACGTAGATTCAGTAACCTCACCATCCATTCGACGATCATTACTCAACCCCTTTTCAGGCATTCGGTCGCAAAGCCGTCCAAACCGGGGCTTTCCCTGCTTTCATCACCTCCACCACCTCCTGCACCTCTTCCCTAGTAATGTACGCAAAAAGGCTCTCTCCAAAAATTGCCAACCGTGCACCACTACCCGCAGCAACAATGTCAGCCTCTCTGTCGTCCTCAATCATGCTCGACGTCATACAACTCATCAAAATACTAGGCCCACCCTTTCCGTACAACACCACTTTTCATCCACAACTGGCCGTTTTTATCTTTCACCGCCTCCTCCATTCCGGTCTCCTCCTTTCTCGCCCTCTTCTTCTCTTCCATTTGTCTATATTAAATTTCATTTGCCACTTTTCTTACCATTCAACAATTTGGTTCAAGTCTAATTGGATCTGCTGCCACCCAAGATCGGTTTTCACTTCTCCTCCTATCTCAATATCGTTTGCAAACCTTTTAGTGTACGAAATCACGTTGCGGTGGAGATCGAGGCACGCCACTTGTAACATTACCCCAAGGGGAGGGAGCGGCTGTCTGTACATTTCACTGCCGTCTGTCCATAAGTCAACATTTTATCCAGTTATTATGCTCGCCTCGAATACCGATGCTGTGCAATTTACCAAATAAACGCTCGAGGTGGAATTTTTCAAAGGCCTTCTAAAAGTCAATAAAAATGATGACGATTGGAGATTTTGTGGCGCGAATTTCAATTATACTCTTGAAAAATTAGCAGGTTCGTAAGACATGAACGATCGTGTCTACAGCCATCTGAGAGTCGTCAATAAATTTGTTTGATAATAAGAATTCTGCCATTTTATCCGTTATGAAACATTCATCAGTTTTTCATTGACAGAGGTGAGACTTATTGGTCGGTAATTGCCGAGACGCTATTTGTCTCTTTTTTTTAAATTGGAGTGACGTTGGCCTCTTTCCATTGAGAGAGCAAAAGTCATTTGTAGGAGATTGGGTGAAAATGTTTGATAATTGTTCGACGATGAACATGGTGTGGACCTGAAAATTTTGTAACTTCGTCAGTGGGAAGTTTACTGTTCCCAGGCTTCAATTTGTCTTTAAACAATGATATCCTGGGGATTATGAATATCCGAATTCTCTAACTTACATACAAAAATATAAGTATAATATAATTTTTTTTTTAAAGACACTCATGTTAGTGTTTGTCGGTTTCTAGCTCACCACTATCGTTCTCAAAAGGCCCTATTACAGATCTTGATTTTTTTGCTCGAAATATAACAAAAAAATTGTTTCGGATTAGTTATGTCATTCGCCGCAATTTCAGTTTCATAATTTTTATTTTTTCGCTCTAGGACCGTATAATGAGCTCTTCTACTGTCTGCGAATTATTTATTTGCTTCATCGTTTCGGCTTTGCGCGGGCTCGCATTTTTGCGACTCGAGCTGCTGCAGTTCTCCATTTCAGAACTTTGGCGGATTGACTTCTGGTCGACGGGTTTTCCGAGGGATATGATGTTCGAGTTCAAAATTTTTAAGTAGAGTCAGAAAATGGATTAATGGTGGATTGACGTCCCGTCCGGGTTTTATATGCGCTGTCGCCATTGACTCTCCTATGCCATCATAGCTGACTAATCTAAAATTAGGGACTTTATCGTAGTTTACTGACGCTTACAACTCGAACTCCATCATGAAACGGATACAGTTATGATCGCTAGTTGCGAGGGGTTCTTTCACTTCAACGTTCGTGACGAGAGAGTCGCTCGCACTAAATAGAAAATCAAGAACATTGATGCCTCCTGTAGGTACCTTCATCATATGGGTCATGAACTTATCGTCTACAAAATCAATCTGACGTAGGCCGGTGGCACGGCATACGTCTGTTTCCCAATCAGTGTCAGGGGTATTGGAGTCTCCAAGCACAACACTGTTTTATGTTGTGACGACATCGACGAGGGTTTTGAAAAGATCGATATCATCTACAACCATGATTTTAAGGGGTAGACAGATGAGGGTGATTTGACATTTTGTATGGTTACCGACTACTTGGATTGAAACTATGTCGTGTCTGCTCTTTTTAATAGTGACTTCTTATATTTTAAGAGAGTTTATTTATGATGAACAGCCCTCCTCCGTCCTCTCGGCCTTGTCTATCTGAGTGAAATAGTGAGAAACCGGGGCGAGAAAATTCACCTAAATAATGTCTTGTGCTCAATTCCATCCACAATTCTGTGATTGCTGTTATGTCAATAATTTCATAATGTGCAGGGATACCTAATTCATAGATTGTGTCTCGGAGACTTCTAGCTTTCACACAGTAACAGCTGAAAGTACCGTTAGTCCCGTTAACTTGATTTCTTCTTGACTTGTACTGCTCCTACTTTGAGTTGTTTAATTTGTTTTATATGTTTTATTTTCGTTTACACGGATTGTACTAGCGGAACAGCGACTACTGCTTCTAATTTGGATTGGATTGGTGACAGGAACTTTTTGGATAGTAACTGCGGTGATGATTGATGGGCTTTTGTGTTTCTTGTGTATCTGGTGTTTGCAAGGGTGGAGGACGTTGGGTCATTTCGTCGGCCACTGCTTACGAAGTTTTGGGTTGGATATCGAATAGGGTATTGTCCATACGAGTTTATGCGAGCCTTGTTGGTGAATCTATCCAAGTTATAGTGTCATAAACTTCAAGTTTAAAGGTTGTTCAATGCATTGAAGGTGGATCAAGGTTGTAATAATGACAAGATATTTTTTATCATATTGTTGTGATTAATGAAACAATAACAAGTAAACAGGGTACTTCTCAAACGAGCATGAATAATGATTGTGATACTCTAACAAGAGAAGGTATGAGAACATCCTTAAAGTATGTAGGTGTATAATGGAGTACAATAAAGTTGAGTGAAGTTCACTAAGAGAAAACAGAAGAGAGTAGAGAAGAGCACAGAACAGAGCACACATCTTGTAGGAAGATACAAAAACGTGACATATAAACACTGAATGCAATATTACACGCGTCTAAATATGAAAGTATTTATCACGTCGTATTTTATGATCTAGCAAAGTATCATAACAACCTATGGAACACCTATATATACCTCACGTATATAACAGTGATAACCAGCTTCGGTCGCTGTTCTAATGATGTGGCTTACCTCCTATCGTGCTGTTCTGTTACGTAGTGTGATATTCCTATATATATA
>SDVV010034738.1:0-11140 GCA_016164225.1 Gammarus roeselii
CCCGAGTCCCGCGGGTCCCACGAAAACCTCCCCTCTCTGGGTCACCTTGTCTCAACCAACCTCGATACATATAATAATAACCAATTCAAAATTTATCACCATGAAAAAAGGGCAGAGAAAAATAATAGAGCCCAATCAAGAAGAAATAATAAAATACTAAAATAAAGTGTTAATGATCTATAAAATGAATAAGCATCCATCCACCCCAATATACTACTCATGCATCGCACAAACATTTTTCTGTGTATGGGTTTTACAGCGCTGGGAGGGGGGAGCAGAGGTTCCAGGATTCAGAGGGGCTTCTAAAGGGTCCCACAGTTTCTCAGAAGGGTCCTAAAGGGTCTCAAGGGTGTCCCAAGGGGCCCCAGAAAGGTCCAAGTGGACCCCCCCAAATCCACCTGGTCTCCCAAGTCCCCCGGGTTCCCGAAACTCTGGGTCCCCGAGTCCCGCGGGTCCCACGAAAACCTCCCCTCTCTGGGTCACCTTGTCTCAACCAACCTCGATACATATAATAATAACCAATTCAAAATTTATCACCATGAAAAAAGGGCAGAGAAAAATAATAGAGCCCAATCAAGAAGAAATACTAAAATAAAGTGTTAATAATCTATGAAATGAATAATCATCCATCCACCCCAAAGTTCATGTTGAATTGTTATGAGGCTGGGGTGTAGGTAGGTCGTTCACGTATAGTGATGAGAGCAGTCTTCCGTCTCGGGGACGAATGTCGGCTAACTGGTCGATTTTGAAGATAAAAAGAGTGACACTGAGGACGCTTCCCTGGGGAACGCCCATTTTTTGCGGATATGACGGAGACTGTGTGTTGCCAACCTTGACCCTGGAGCGGTTTTGTAGAAATTGGTGGATCAAACGTGGTAGGCGACCTCTCAAACCTTTACGGTGGAGATCCTTGACTGTTCTAGAGCCGTCAGTGTGAATGCCGAAAAGCGGTTATTAGATTAGATGAGTCGCGAAAATTCTTGGCGGTAAATATTGGATGGAGAATTTACTTTAGGGCGTATTTGATCATCCGAGTAGGCAGGTAGATATTTTTTCTAGTTGCAGAGGAGTTCATCCATAAAATTGTTGATGTGGTTTAGGACTAGGTTGTTCATTAGGCTGATCTTAGAGTAGTATTATAGAGAGTTCGTTCCGTCAAAAGAGAAACTTGAAGTCATTGGCTCGACATACAAGGATTTGATGGAAGGGGACAGGAAAGCGCCGGTTGCGATGCGCATTGCATTGCTTGCGATGATCGATACAGATTCGTTTAGGCTGTTGAATTGGAAACACCTCTACAATCAAAACGTGAACGTATCAAGGATCTTTAGAACACCATGATACCTTTGTGAAAACTTCGATACCTCAACACGTTTGAGCGTAAATATGTGATTAAATTAAGGGGAAAGCAGTGTGCAATTGCGCTATCAAATTTCTCATTAGTTAGGGTACTGCCTCAGCGTTAAGCTCAGGATGTCTGAGGTTCTTGTTGTCTTGAAGTCGCTTAGGCCAGAGACCAACCACTGATGGACGAACGAACGAAAAAAACTCAACACGACAGAGCGTCATCTACAACACCTCTCAATTGTGAGGTTAGAAGATATAAGTTTTCGTAAATTTTAGTTCAGAAATTAAGAGGCTTCATTTTGATTAGGAGACTGAAAGTTGTATTCCGGACAAGCAGGCGAAAAAAATTAAAATCAATTTACAATTTTACTTCGTGCACGTAAAGTACATAATGCTACCTAAATACTTGATCTATAGATACAGGTTCGAAGCCGAATCCCTTCAGAAGAAGGGTTGCCGATGGCAAAACGAACATGATACCTCACTCGTGCACTGCCGCACATACCAAAACTTAGCTCTGAGCGCTTTAGGTCGGTGATTGTCGTCATCAGTGGGGCACGACGATTTCACTGGTTACCCCTGCTACGGATCCACCCGCTATCTCGCCACCTCTACACTGATATCTAATCTCCCTAAAACCTGCTTCACGCAATCAATCCATCTCAAGTTCGGTCTTGCGTCGGACCTACGCCCACTTACCTCCGCATCCAACACCCTTTACACCAATCTCTCATCCTCAACACGTGTCCGGACCATCTCACAACTCCGCATCCAACACCCTTTATACCAATCTCTCATCCTCAACATGTGTCCGGACCATCTCACAACACGTATATTCACAGTCCTCCAACTTCCTCACCATCCACTTTTTCGTCGGATCAACGTCGTTATTGACCTTATCCAACAGCATCACAAACAATTCATCTCAAAACACCCTACCTTATCAAATTTTTCGCTCTCGCCTCCACGTCTCCGCCCCGACAGCACAGTTGGGAAAAACACCTCCTCATAATGTAACTTGAAAAAACTCTCGCCAACAAAATTTCTTCAGCTCGACTGAAATGGATGTGTTGAAGAAATTTCTGTTGATAGGGTAAGTCTTCAAGAGTCGGCAGGCGATGATATTATAGGTTGAGCAAAAAATACAGTTATCATAAGCAGAATACAGAAACGTAAGAAATTCGTTGATAGATAATAAACAAAAATAAACAAACACACGAGTCATTTTTAACTATTAATTCAACTTCAAAGGATTTGAGGAAAAAAATCCAAACAGCTTTGGCAAGGCTCTACACAGCTGCTGGATCATTTTTTTGGATGGAAGTTACATTATGTTCGAATGCAGAGTGGAATAGTACAATTCAAGCTTGCTTATTTATTTTACTAGTTAAACGAATTTTCGCCCGCTAATGTGGTACAGAAGCGAAAAAATTGTACGTTTAAGGTTAGTCTACAACTTATGAACCAGAAGCCCTCTCTGTAAATGGGAATAAACTTTATATGAATTTTTATTACGATAATATAACCGGACAAGCTTCTTCGTGAATTCTAGGAAACCAATTTGCATCAAGTTTTAAATACATGTAATTTTTTTATTCAAATCGGTTACTAATTATTTATAAACTAATTTCCTTTGATACTGTACATTGCTCGCGTCATAACCAGTCACAAACTACTGCCATTCGGCTTTAGGAGGGCATCTCGAAGTAAAAACACAAGAAACTCGCAGATGAGCAAATTAACGTTTACTGCATATGCTGCCAACTCAGTCAGGTGTGATCATCTAAGAGTGTCTTAAAAGTACACAAAACACGTCATGGCGATAAATCTATCAAAGCAGATACCAACAACTAACACGCATGGCACAGCACTGCAGATACATTTTCCGCAATTACGTGAAAGAGTTCCTAACGTCTTCAATATAAAAAACTCGACATACCAGAACGTCTGCGATGAGACATGTTTTGCAAATGAATTTTTGTAATCGAAAATTCAGCGTTACTGG
Source organism: Gammarus roeselii (assembly GCA_016164225.1). Lineage (NCBI taxonomy): Eukaryota > Metazoa > Arthropoda > Malacostraca > Amphipoda > Gammaridae > Gammarus > Gammarus roeselii. The sequence continues at coordinate 3,353 of SDVV010034738.1, forward strand.
GCCTCGTCTCAACAACTTACGAGAACACGGACTAACCTATAGAACTAGGTTTTCATAGGTGAAAATTGGGTAGGGGTGCGGCCTGCAACCTTATTTTGACAGACATGCGATCGGCCAAAATTTTCTTCAAAGGATCGACAGCAAAAAATGAAATTTATACATAGGATAACAGCGCCCCCCAAAAATAGAGGAAGACATGGAGTAATGACAATTACCACAACCAGGAAGTTGCGATTAACTAACAGCTAAGGAATGTTCGAGTTATTTGTGATGCCCACCTGCGAGATACTACACGGTAGCCTACATACAGGATAGAGGCTGATGTCTCTCAGACACGGCAGCCTATATACAAAATGGAGGCTAATGCGTAGCAGACACGATAGCCTACAAACAGAATAGAGGCTAATGACTTGCAGACACAGCAGCCTACACAAAATTGAGGCTAATGTCTCGCAGACACGGTCACACAGAATGGAGGAGGCTTATGTCTCGCTGACTCGGAGCTGTACCCACAAAATAGAGGCTGATTTATCTATGACACGGTAACCTACACACAGAACAGAATCTTCAACTAACTCTTTATTGAAGCAAATGTTTTGCCATACTTACATTACAATTCGATAGCCTCAGACAATGAAATGTGTACACGATCGTCGTTTGCTTACCTCAACATCACACAGCTCCTCTTATACTAAAGCTTTGTCATTATTGCTGCATAGTCATGTTAGTGAGACACCAAATTCTTTAGGATACAAGGTTCGAGAAGAGCTGGACCATAGACTACTTAAATAGCGATAAAACACATTTCTTCAGTTAGTCAGGGAAAGAGTGAATAGAAAGTGAAATGCGAAATCGAGTTTCTTTACAAATACTATGAGAGAAACACAAGCAGGAAGGTTGTTTCTTTTCCAACAGCGCGTCCACATTTTTTTTCAATTTCAGTATGTAGTATATAATTGAAGCAGACAAACATTATAGGACACTTGGTAAAGAAGTATTATATTAAGAATCCAATAATATCATCCAGTGCAAACGAAAAAAAATCCTAAAATCATGAAGTAAAATTTCACAGTTTAGTGGATGACTTATCTCCTATGATATTGGAAGATTTCGGTAGGTAAATCTTGCTGTCATATGTTAAAATGTGATTGGAAGAAAACAATTAACTTTTACCGAGCTCCAGTTACTTCCTTCGTATCAAAATTTACGATGGCGATCGCCAGCACCATCAAGTTAGGCTCCAATTAATTACTGAAGTTGCTTCAACAGTCGCACTTCTAGACAAATAAATGACCTATGCCTGAGACGAGACAAAAAGACTAAATCTATTCGTAATGAGGACCGGTGAACAAACTAGGCTAAGAAAATATATTAGTTATTTAAATCTTACACAAACGCATAACAAAACACGGCACGAAACGCATAAACTAATATCATCCATTGCTAGAACACAAACGTAATGAATAACTCTTGTCATGTGTTCGTCGAAGACGCTCACAGGATAACGATACCATATGATAGATTTTGTGACGGAAATCCTACGCGATAATAACCGATTTGATACGACAGATTACGTGTTTGACGTCCAAGACCCGATAAAATAACTGAGCCCAGATGGGATGGCAGAACACGCGCACAACAATGAGGATGAGGTTAAGCGTAGCTATAAACAATCGTGCGCAGCCAAACGCTAGAAAAATAATCCACTGGATAACCTCTTTAAATTAAAAATTGGCAGCTCAATTGGCTTTTGCGACAAGATTCACACTGTCATGCTGCTTTCAGAGCAAACACATGTAGGGAGATCATCTCGATACGTTCAGACTGTCATGCTGCCTTTCGAACGAACACATGTACGGTAGCCATCTTAACACGTAAAGCCTTACGCATCAATGAACAAAATTGCTAGAACTTTCATTCAATGCTCCGACGTTGGCTTGGGCGTCCTCGCAGCTGTTCGTCATGTCACTTTAGGCGCTGGCTGTTCTCAACACTGCAGTTCAGTGCAGATGTTACAACACGCCACTCTAATCCATCCGCGCAGTTTCTTATTCGAAGCCGCCGCATTAGCTTCAAAGAAAATGAATCAGCTGTTAAGCTAGTTAAAAAATTATCTGCTTAGGTTCAGTTCTTGCAAGTCTTCAGTTCTGGCACTTCTTTCCATAGAACCTATGCACCGCTACCATAACCACAAGCGGCATCAAAGTGCGGCATGCTGGTAGACGCCAGTGAATTTGCTTTCATAGATGCGCTAAAACGATTCAGAACATCTTTAATAGTTTGAAGTGTGGTTCAGAAGATGTCCAAAACACCCTACTCGTGCTACAGCTATTATTGATCACGTTGAAACACAAGTAGGGACGATATGGCCACTGTATTAGATTAGTTTATAGGCTTTCAAGCTCGCTGAAGTGAGCGTCCGCCTGGCGCCAAACGTCGAACCAGCAATTAGTGCTGCATCACGCTATACGGAAATTTCATATTAAATTAGAGTGATAAGCTTTTCTACTACGTAATGTCAAAGTCTTTTACACTGTGAATGTAATTGTTATGCACGGGTGCCACAGGAAGTAAAGTACCTCCTAAGGTTATGAGGTCATATAGTACAAGCACTCATCGAGAAGCAGCAAAAAGCGTCATCACTTAACCTACTCTGCCCCGAATCCCCAAGGATTCGCAGTCAACCTAAAGGTGTCTCAGGCAATGCGCCAAAACATCTGCTGAGAAAGAAAATGAAGGAGCGACAGGAAACGGGGATCCCATGCGTGAGATCTACGCTCGGTGAAGGGAATCTCACGCACTCGAGCAGCAAGAATTGAAAATAAAAAAAGTAGGCGGCGCAAAAACAGTTGCATGAATGAAAGCAACTTGGTAGTTATTAGCCGCCCGAAAAGAGGAGATTCAGGACGGTGTGAAACGCCAATTGGGGAAGTTGTTGAGAGGTAGTAATAGACAATTTAAAGGAAATAAAAAAAAAAACAGGCAAGTGAGGTTAATAAAAGAGGGAAATAAGAGTGATATTACCCTCTCCGGTTGGACCGCGACTCCGTGTGGCCCGTGAACCTAACATAAGCCTAGTGAGGGACGGCAGAGGGGAAAATCTCATTAGAAAATGCTGCTTCCTTATCCATTAGTTGCATACAGCATTATGACCGCACATCTTCACCAGCCAGTAATTGATCAACGAGCTCAGTGAGCCAAACATTCGCCTTAAATTGCTTCCCAATACAATTCATTAGAATCTGCTTTAAATTACCATTGTTCCTATTCTTTTCTCGCGAGCCCGATACACGAAAGAAATAACTTGTTGGGCCAAACACTGCGGGGATAAATGAATGACGTCTCTCATGAGGGTAGCGAGCGAGGAGACCTTGTTCACGTCCTAGCTAATAAATTGTGCTGCACAGTGGCCCGAGCAACCTATTGGGCTTGAGAGCGAGCCATTCGAAGTTGCAGTGCACTAATCAACATTTGCTGAGACAAACGAGTACTAAAAGGACATAAGGAATATGAGGCATTGAGGAAAAATTTCTTAGGATGCGTGGTAAGAGTTGTGACTACTGATTGAATCATCTTGTGACGTGAGACTTTGAATGCAGTACATGGACACCGATTTACAAAGACAGCACCAGATCGCAGCTCCTCCATGAACACCGCCTTAAATAATATTCTGCTCGCGTGGCATGACAACTTAAATGGAGGGGACAGTTTACATCAATTGATAATTACAAGTACAATAAAACACAAGCAAGTTCATCACAGAGATAACATTATCCCTAAACATGACTAACTGACCAAACACTATCCTCAACAAGTTCTGAAATGCTCTCATTACCTGCCTCCCAAAACGTGTAATCCGTAAAGTGGAAAGAGTGAGGTATCACTGTTGACCACGAGCAGATAACGGCTCGCTCAAATGAGGCTACGAAGACGCTGCAAAAAGTCTTTTGCAGTGTTTCCACAGCACTAGAAAGAGTTTTATTATTAATTTCCTGATGCATCCGATTCACGAGGCTAAAACACTAAAAATTAAACTTAGGCACTTCGCAATCACACAGCAGCTCCCTAACTACACAGGCTCATATAATAGATTCATAAAATATCATTTAAAAACACGTGGTAGTTATGATGAGCCTATCGATGTAAGTGTAATAGCTCTACTCTTCATGAAAATCTAAAAAATTTGACATATTTTAGTTGGAACTATTAGAGTTTAAAAATATCAATCTAACAATAGCCATCTCGAAAGATGAAAAACGCCAATGCTGAACATCGGAGTCGCGTTAAACATCAGGAGGTCGACTAGACCTCTTTCTCCTGCCTTTCCTCTTGGAATAACTACCGCCGGCAGTTATTTGGTAACCACGACCACTACCGTTGTGCGGTTTTGAGAGATGATCCTTTGCGCTGACATTACTTTTACCTGCAGTTGCTTTGGCAATAACTTTGCAGCAGTCTGCGGCAGGTAAAGTACTACTTAAGGATCCGCAGAAACCACTACTACTACTACTACTTGCGGGTGCCGCTTCTCCGCACCCACCCTCTCTCCCACGACACGCTTCCAGCTGCCTTGTGCCGAAAACGGCTAAGGGCGCAGCGGTGCGGGTCCACAACCCGCCTCCCGCCGTTGCAATGGTAGGGCCGGCGTCGGTTTTTCGTCAGCGGCCCTCCGCCCCGCCCTCGTCGACGCCGCTCTCCGCACCGCTGAAGCCGGTTCCGAGTGAGTGCGAGGCCCCGGCACCGGAACTGGTATCGGGTACAGGGGACCCGCCTGAGGCACTCGGCTGTTGGTAGTCTGGGAGGAGAGCAACACGACCTACAAGAACAGTTACACGCTCTTAACAATGGAAACAACACAACACGACCTTAGATGTGGTTGGTCTAGAGTGATCGTGGTTACTAGCGCCAAAGAGTGAATGTCCTTTATTAGTTGAACCTCAAATGAGTCGGTAACAATGCAATTAGTAAACATCCGTCTATCTTCAACTATAAATATTAGATATTAGTCATAGAGGAGGTCAGCACGTTAGAAACGCTGCAATGTATTGAGTGGATAATTCAACCGACCATAGTTAGCTACATCAAATTCAAATTAATAAATTTACTTAGCAGGCAGAATGCTCATTTTATAATCTCAAAATATCAGCATGTACAGTCAGTGATACAATAACAGGCTGCACATCTACTGTTCGATGAGGGTCATTACGTCACAAAAGTTTCGTCGATCAGTAAAAAAATTTAAACGTACGTTGTCGTTGCATAGCCCTGATGTACGCTTGCAGCGGTGGAAACCGCGCCCAGCGTACCGCCCTAAGCGCCCGATACCCACCGACACGTGCATGTAAAGACGCGAGGAGGAGGCGTGACCGAGTGACACACGGAGTGACTAGCTACTTAATTTTTAATCAAGAAGCTCCATTAATTTGTTCATTAACTTAAACGGAAATAAACTATCATTTTGAAGCAATTGTCCTCATTGAAACAACACAAGCTCCAAGATAAGATTAGAGTGCCAAGGCTTTCTAGTGCACTGGAGTCAAACACAAGCTCTAAATCTTATTCCTAAAACTTCCTGTAAGTCATCAAGCGAAACTAAAGGATTAGTGATATAATAACGATACTGTTTGTTGTAATTTAATCGAGAATTGTTAACATTTCGAGTATTATGGCAGATTAAATGATCTTTCAGCGCCCACTGCACTGACCCCGCTGATGATACACAGCACCTGTCACACTTCAGCGCCTACTGCACCGACCCCGCTGATGGATACACAGCACCTGTCACACTTCAGCGCCTACTGCACCGACCCCGCTGATGGATACACAGCACCACACACTCCAGGGCCCACTGCACTGACTCAACTGATGATACACAGCACCCGTCACACTTCAGCGCCTACTGCACCGACCCCGCTGATGATCCCCAGCACCTGTCACACTTCAGCGCCTACTGCACCGACCCCGCTGATGGATACACAGCACCACACACTCCAGGGCCCACTGCACTGACTCAGCTGATGATACACAGCACCTGTCACACTTCAGCGCCTACTGCCCCGACCCCGCTGATGGATACACAGCCCCACACACTTCAAGGCCCACTGCACTGACTCAGCTGATGATACACAGCACCTGTCACACTTCAGCGCCTACTGCACCGACCCCGCTGATGATACACAGCACCTGTCACACTTCAGCGCCTACTGCACCGACCCCGCTGATGATACACAGCATCTGTCACACTTCAGCGCCTACTGCACCGACCCCGCTGATGGATACACAGCCCCACACACTTCAGCGCCTACTGCACCGACCATGCTGATGAATACACAGCACCACACACTTCAGTGCCCACTGCACTGACCCCGCTGATGATACACAGCACCTGTCACACTTCAGCGCCTACTGCACCGACCCCGCTGATGGATACAGAGCACCACACACTCCAGGGCCCACTCTGACTCAACTGATGATACACAGCACCTGTCACACTTCATCGCCTACTGCACCGACCCCGCTGATGATCCCCAGCACCTGTCACACGTCAGCGCCTACTGCACCGACCCCGCTGATAGATACACAGCACCACACACTCCAGGGCCCACTGCACTGACTCAGCTGATGATGCACAGCACCTGTCACACTTAAGCGTCTACTGCACCGATCCCGCTGCCGTCCAAGAGGGAGCCTACGAGCGTCGGGCCGGCCGTCGCGAGGTGGCCTGCTCGCAGCGTTGGTGTTGGAGCGTCGGACGCCCTAGACGAAGTCAGCGTCCCTGGCTGGACGCCGTCTGCTTCTCGAAAATCCCTCAAACACCTCTATTCAAGTCGCCGTCGATGGGTCCGGCGTGGACGAGGCTTGTGCGCTGCCTGGGCCCCTGGCCCGCCGACAAAACACCAGACACAGGAGCCACAACAATCACACTGATTTTTTCCCTAGGGAGAAGTGAACAACTGCCGGCGTTCCTTCCCCTCCTCCTTCTCCAAGCCGGTGACATCGAACTCAACCCTGGTCCCAACGCATACCAAAGTCCCATTGCGGGGGTCCTTACATACGCCGCACTGACGCTATCCAGTGAAGATATGGGTTTGATTTGATTTGAGCCTCATTTCTACCAGAGCCTCAACGTGAGTCATAATAGGCTCCCCCGTAGGGCTAGACCGACGTTGATTCAGGTAAGTTCGCAAGGCCTCGCGTGCGAAAATATTAGTCATGTCAAGATCAAGTCAGTACATATTTCAACAATGGCATATTCGCGTACTAGCTCGTACGAGAGAGTAAAGAGATAATGCGTATCTTTGTAAAATGTGTATGTTATTTCTGTGCGTAATGGGGTGGAGAGACCACCTCATTTGCACAGGTGTTCAAGGTTTAGACAGCTTCGTATAGTCCGGAGTGTTCTCCAAAAGCGATAAGCTTTTTACGGTAGGTTGGGTCCGTGAGTAGGCTTTGTAGGTTGCACGGGGGATCTAGGTACGCTCGTCGGGCTGCCGCGAGTGCGTTGCAATCCATCAGTAAGTGTTTCACGCTGATAGCCACTTGGTGGCAACAGGGGCAAGGTGGTGCGTTTGGTCCTATGTCGACATCCATCAGGTGGTTGTGAGTTATCCACGTGTGTCCCGTGCACAAGCGGTTGATAAACTCTTGGTCTTTTCTGTTGGTGAACTTCGTTTCCCATTCTCCGACTGAGGGTTTGACTGAAAACATCTTTTGTCCACTCTGCTGCCACATTTCATCCCATCGGGATGTTATATGGGAGTTGATGATAGGGAACCAGTCCCGGTAATG
>SDVV010034739.1:0-11140 GCA_016164225.1 Gammarus roeselii
TATATATAAATGTATAATTATGAGAATAGACAAGAACTTGTACACGTGTACGGGGATCGTTTTTGCATAACGCTAGCGAATATTGAGAAGAATGTACCGCATTTTGTTGATAAAAGTGTCTTGGTCTAGTGAGTTCAGAGATCATGACGAAGTCAAGCTCCAGCAATGAGTCCCTCTGCAGGCAGCATGCAAATGTACATAACAACCTACCTCAAGCCTGCGTCAGAACACTAGCGGATTGCAGTTGCTGGGGCAACCACTTTAGTGCCTCGGTGCCACCCTGACTGGCCGACCCAAACAGGATCTTCGCTGCCTGGACGCTGATTGCAGGGTTGGACTCGCCAACAAACACGAGCGTGTGGTCGCACGCTTGGCCAGGGTAGCAGGGATGGAATAGTAAATAGGTCTTCTTTATCATTATTATTATCTATAAAACATTTGTTTCCATCGTCTAAAAATGAGTATTTAATTCTTGAACCCGAAACATGGATATCAATAATCCAAATGACATGTACTGTCTACATCAGCTTACCGGAGGTTGGAATGAAATTCGTCACAGCCCATCATGAGTGGGCCGCTCGTTGGAGGGAAAAGATCAAATATTCGTGCTGGTTTTTTCCCTGATTCAAAGCAGCTGTACTCGAGACTCATATTGTTTATTTTTTGTGGGGATAAAAAAGACTAGACCTCCGTATGCAAAAGGACATGATGAAATCATGTAGTGTCAGCACATTTCTGTTTACGGCCTATCGGGTGACAGTAAAAGGAGTGGGGAACAGGTTGCTAGTACCAATGCATCGTCGTCGTATTAGAAAACTTTTGATGACACTCAAAGCATTTGCTTTTTTAAAATATTTGTTATTGACTGATTAAATGTCCGTCGAGATGCTCAATTTTTGCATGTTATGGTGAGATTGTAGAGATAACGAGAGGCGTAACTCATAAAATAACAGAACAAAACAAGAAAAACACTGATTGTTAGCACACCAACAGCATACAGACCTACTGGACCACTGATTGTCAGCACACCAGCAGTATGTAGAACGTCAGCACACCAGCAGTATGCAGAACGTCAGCACACCAACAGTATGCAGAACTACTGGGTGGCACTTTTAGACGGCGTGAAGCTCTATCGCAAGAAGGTTATAATGAAACATGCTTTTTCTTCATCGTATTCAAATCGACTTTTTACTGCGAAAAAAAATGTTTCCAAGCTAAGATCGGTCAGCGGCAGCTACGCTGCGACTGGTTCTTCAGCCAGTAAACAACAAGTGAGTGAAGATAGTCTGAATGAAACTTTTCAAAGGAGGACCTAGAATTTTGAAACCGTCTCTACGTGGCAGTAATACGCGTTCACTTTGTGGGGAATAAAACCTACAATGCCTCGTCGGAGGAAAGAAAACTGTAAATTGAATATTGTTGGAACCATCTAGTTCAGTATGACGTCGACATCTGGAGATTTTGAAATGTGTGAGTTGTGACAGTGGCTCTTAATTTCTCCCCTTCCCATCCTTTTCTCATCTTCCATTGGTGTTCCCGCTCTGTGCTGCCTCCTAGATGTTTTCAATCTGTCGTATATATAGTAAAAAGCAAAGTATTTTCCTTTATCATGGAAGTATATCGTTCTAAGATTTTTAGTAATTAGATGCATACCATGGGTTTAAGATAACATGATTGTATTATGGTAAGAAAGCGTAAGTCGTAGTTGTTGTAGATTGAAGTAAACCATCTTTGTGTTGAAATGTCTGGAGATTTCTGTGCGTATGTTTGTTGCCGGCGTTAAGCTCGGAAGACGGCCACCTTTTGGGTAAGAACCCTTACGGGCAGCCAGTGCACGTTGAACCATGGTGAGTGTTGGCAGCATATGTGAAACAATCACTCAAGATATACCAACGAAAGTTGGATACCGCCATCATGACTAGCTTTAGGTCAGCAACTGTAGCAGTTAGAAAGAACTAACCCTATCAGTTAGAATGACGCAGTTTTAGTATAACAATAGTACATTACGACTATCGAAGAGAAGACAGCGACGCCATTGAAGTGGCCATTCGAGAAGACAGCGACGCCATTGAAGTGGCCATTCGATGAAGACAGAAAGCCCGCTAAAATTCAAGTAAGTTCTCAGTGTGTATCGTAATATATATAAAGAAGAATCAGTGTGTAAAGTGATTAGGGAAAGAAAATAATTCCCACATATTGGTCCAACTATGAATCGGATTGGAAGATCAGTGTCGACATTGTTTTGAAAATGGCAAGCGTCATGGTGACGACGCCATCTTGGAAAATTATGTGCCCAACGAGTGTCCAGTGTGAATATAAAGCTATAGGCAGTGATATATTCATTTAATGTTTTTAGATAAAAATTCGGGTAAAGTTATTGGTAAATTTTCATTTTGTATAATGGTAAGAGCCAGGATTTTCCTGGCACATGGTGAATATAGATAATTGGTGCTGTTGTTTTGATACTTTAGTTTTCAAGGTTAACCTTGGTTGACAAGTTTCAGTGCAATCTTGGTTATCATTGGAGATTACTTTGTCAAAAGATGACTGCTCCAATTATCCAAAAAAGTAAAACAAAACTGCATAAAATATTGTTAAACCTGATAGCAAATGGTCTCAATTTGAAGTTTGTATTTTCTTATTTGTTTCTATGCCTTGAAAGGTAGTGTGCGTTTCACTGACAGGTTCCGGAAACATTTAGGAAGACAGTTTCAATTGACAAATAGTTGAATAAAGTAGACATATGTTGTGTCTACATGGTATCAGGAGATCATTTAAAGCGTTGGGAAGAAAGAATAATATTCTTGATTGATTCTGTGCCTATGAGAAGTAGTGACTTCTCTCGTGACAGGCTTGGAAGCATTCCTGAAGGTTGATATTTCAACCAACAAGAAGTTAATATGGTAGATCGTTGGTGTCTGTAAGTCACCAAGATCAAAGTTTAGTGTCAATAGATTCATTTTTCTTCTTTGTTTCTATGCCTTGAGAAGTAGTGTGCTTTTCACTGACAGGGTTTGGAAACATTTGAGAGAGTTGGAAATTGTTGACTAGATAGTCAAATAGACTCCGTAGGTTAATGGAAAAATTTATTCTGTGACGGATAAATACGCAAGGATCTCAAGATGGCGCCAATTATCGTCTCATTCGTAGCAAGGGGGCATATAAGGGCTTCATCACAACACTGCTTCCAAAGTTGAAACAGTGTTGTGATGCTGACTCCTTCAGTGCCCCTAAAAAATTAGATGCTCTTGCTATAAATGTGAGGCTAGCTGAAGGGCACATCCAAAAGGTAGTGGAGCTGCAAGAGCAGATCCAAGAGATCCAAGTAAATGATGAAACAGTTAGCGAAGACGCACTCTACAATATGGCAGCAGACCATGTGAAAGAGTTAGACGGGATAAGGTTACTCATCACAAAATGCAACCGCTTGATTGAGGAAACTAGAATTGGTCCACCTAGCAATGCCACTCCATCTGTTAGTGAAACAAGGAGGGCAGCAAGAGTGAAGTTACCAACTCTAGAGATAATGGAGTTTTCCGGGGACATACTCTCGATCAATAGTTTTAGGCAGTCATTCAAAGCTATTGATCAGAGTCCAGGTATGAAACCCTCCGAGAAATTCCATTATCTAAGTAGCAAGTTGAAGAGGCCTGACCAAAGTGTGTTGATGGGTTTCACACCCACAAATGAGGCATACCCTCAAGCAGTGGCACTGCTCAAGAAACAGTTTGGAGATGAGTCACGCATAAAAATAGCTCAGCTCCATGCCTTGGATGACATCCAAGCAAGTTCGGGATCCTTAGCATCCCTGCAGGAGTTCAGACAAAGGACGGAGGCTCAATTGTGTTACTTGGAGATTGCAGGGATAGACTGCAACAAGTGCACAAATCGCAGCTTCATCTTAGTCAATCTGCTCAAGAGAAAACTACCTCCCACCATCTTAGAAGCTTGCAACGGTCATAAAGAAAATTCTGAAGCCTGGAACATGAAAAATTTCACCGTGGCACTGCAAGAAGTCATAGTTAGAATGGAAGACTGTGACACACAAGGTAAATCCCAAAATCCTGGGAAGCAAAGGCTAACTGCTGGCACTCAAAGATCAGCACGTAATGAAAATCGCTCCAGAGGGAATCAGGGAGATAAATCCAAGCCCCTGAGCACTGTTGGGTCATTTCAGGTAGGAACTTCTGGGTGTGGTCTATGTTCAGCAGATCACTCTATGTATAGATGCACAAAATACCAGACCACCGAGGCAAGGAAAGTATGAGTATTTGAGCTGCGCCTTTGCTACAAGTGCTTCAAGGTTGACCACAGAGCAACGGATTGCTCTGAAAAAGACCCATTCTGCAAAATATGTACAAAGACGGGTCACCATGGTGCTCTATGTAATAAAAGAGGCAAGTGTCCGCAGTCAGATGACAAGTCTTCAGGTAATCAGAAAGATATGGTTGCTGTGGCTACTGGTCCTGCATCAAATGGTCCTGCTAGTGTAGCTACTGTTAATGCACTGGCAGCAGGATGTGGGAAGGCAACTGCCCTTACCACAGCAATGGTAAGTTTGAGAACCAAAGATGGAACAAAGCTTGTGCGAGCTTTGTTTGATCAGGGCGCACAGAGATCCTTCATTAAAAGAGGAATACTGAGCAATGGTGACACATCATGTCGTCATACCACCCTGACCATCGATGGCTTCAAGAGTAAAGGTACTGAAACTGAGTATGACATCACCACTGTCACAATTGATGTGCCAACACATGAGAACATATCCATGGATATGATAGTGGTTGACACTCTAGCTGCAAGACTCCACATGAATGGAGTGAATGAGCTTGCTCAAAGGTTAACAGCCAAAGGACGTACACTGGCTGATTGTTTTGATAATAAAGTCCACTACTCTGTAGACATGCTCGTGGGAGCAGACTATTATTATAGCTTCATCATTCCTAAAGAACATGATGAAGGGGTTACAATAATATCATCAAAGCTCGGAGACATGTTGTCTAGACCCATAACAAATAGAGGGTTGGCGTCCCCCCAGGTAAGTATAATCACTGCACTCGAGGTTGCAGTCAACAAGGAACCTGAAAAAGATGTCGACCTGTTGTGGAAGCGAGATATCATTGACATTTCGCCAGAGGAAGCTCACCCAGATGATAAAGCAGCCCTGGAACAGTTCAACAGAAACGTAAGATACTCTAAGGGTCAGTATGTAGCTAGACTGCTGTGGAAAGCATCTCATCCCACGCTGCCAATCAATTATCGCTTGGCCCATGGAAGGGTGGTAAGTAATCTCAAGTGTTTGAAGTCAGAACCTGAACTCTTGTAGCTCCACGATGGTGTAATGCAAGAACAGTTGCAGAAAGGTTTCATCGAAACGGTAAGTAACTTGAAACCGATGGATGTTTGTCATTACTTACCACACCACTCAGTAAAGAAGGATTCTCCAACAACTCCCCTGCGTGTGGTATTTGATTGTTCAGCTTAACCACACATTGGTGCAGTAAGTCTGAATGATTGTTTGTACCCTGGACCATCCATAGTCCCTGAGTTACCTCAAATGTTCATGCGATTCAGATTAGGGGCGCTAGCTTCCTGTTCTGACATTGCAAAGGCATTTTTGATGGTAGGGTTGGATGAGCAAGACAGGTATTTTATTAGGTTTCTATAGCCTAGAGATCCCAATGGTCCTGACCGTCCCATAGACACTTATCGCTTCAAGGTCATCCTCTTTGGAGCAGCCTACTCTCAATTTATCCTTAATGCGACCATTGATTACCACTTGGAAAAATATGGTGAACAAAGGGACATTACTGATAAAATTAAAAGGAATATCTATGTGGATAACCTCTTGATCATAGCATCAACAAAGACTGAGTTAAAATAATTCCATGGTTCATCCAAGAAAATCTTAGGTGAAGCTGGGCTCAACCTGAGGGAATGGGCAACAAATGACCCAGAGCTCAAAATGATCACAGAAAAGGAAGGTGAGTCAGATGTCAGACCCACTGTTCCTGTCCTGGAACTCAGATGGGACACAGTCCAGGACACCTTAGCAGTAGCTCCAAAGGATATGAATCGGGTAAGTCAACCAAGACTGTGCGGGGTTCAACCGCACAGTTTGATCCCCTTGGGTTCATGACCCCCATCATCATCAAAGCTAAATTCCTAATGAAGGAAATTTGCAGTCAAAGGTGAGTTGGGATGATGATCTTCCAGAATCCATTTAAGTAAAATGGGAGAAGATCAAGAAAGAGTTCTCAATGATGGGTGACATACCCATCAACCGCAACGCAGAAATTGGTAAATGAGTGACCCTACACACATTTGTAGATGCCTCCACAGTAGCATATTGAGCTGTTGTGTATGGGGTCAGTGAAGGTAAGGCAACACTGTTGATGGCAAAAGGACGAATTGCACCTGAAAAAACGCTTTCTGTATTAAGATTGGAATTGACTGTAGCACTACTCGGAGCAAGGTTGACCAAGTATCTATGTGAGGCTTATGAAAAGGAAGTCAACATTGAAGCCATTCATATGTGGTCAGACAACCAAGTTGCCTTGTGTTGGATTCTCTCAGCAAGCCCCCTAGAAGTTTACATGCAAAACCGGAAGCTAGACAAAGAAAGCTCTCCCTAATGCTAACTGGCACTATGTTCCCACTAATCAAAATCCCGCAGACCTTATAACTCGAGGAGTAAGCCCGAGGAAACTCAAGTCAAGTCACCTGTGGTGGCATGGGCCCAAGAACATAGTGGAACATCCTGGAGTCGGAAAACTTTCCAACTCAAGTGCACACTGTAACACTAAATAAAGCTGAAGAGATCCCAACCCCCGAGCCTTTCCTTCTTGCAGTTGCAAACAAATGTTGCACCTTCAAGAAGTTGATTAACACTCTGGGGTGGGTGAAGAAATTCCTAGTGCCTAAAGGTTAAGGCAAATGGTAAGTCAAATGGTAAGTCAAAGGGTATGGTAAATGGTAAGTGAAATGGTATTCCTAATGGTAAGTTGGTGAACAATGGTATGAGACAACCAATGAGTTTGACTTTCAAGGAGAGGGAATGGTCTGAGAGCTGGGCAGTCAAAGCACTTCAGCAAAAAGTATTTGCGGATGAGATACAATTCATCCGCCATCCCAGTTCCAGGCGCTCCACTCCATTGATGAAGCAACTCAACCTGACGCTCAGAGGTGACAAATTAGTAGTAGTAAGTAGACTCACCGAAGCTGAGGTGGAGGAATCTGTAAAATATCCAGTCCCACTACCTGCCAAGCATCGGATCACCGATATGATTATTGAAGAATGTCACAAAACAAGACACCACTTATGAATAAACCACGTCGTGGCCAGCCTACGTCAAAGGTGGTACATACCGAGAGCCCGACAGCGAGTTAAAACCATAATTAGGAAGTGCATGCAATGTAGACGGGAACGTGGGACACACTTCCGTGTACCACCAACCCCTCCTCTACTAAGTTAATGAGTCACTCAATCACGTCCTTTCGCGGTAACTGGGGTAGATTATGCCGGTCCCCTTTATGTTAAGAAAGGGACTCAAGTTGACAAAAGGTACATCGCCCTGCACACCTACGCATTCTCTCGAGCGGTTCACCTGGAAGTTGCCAAGGACCTGTCCACAGAAGCATTCCTAAGAAGCATACAAAGATTTTCTGCTCGTCGTTCCTATCCTCAAATGTTGATCAGTGATACCGGATCAAACTTTGTGAGTTCCGCCAAGATCCTACAATCTTGGAAGGAACACCACAGTGTACGGGATACCCTGAATCAAAATAAATGCATGTGGCATTTCAACCCCAGTCGTGCCCCTTGGCTTGGAGGCTTCTTCGGGAGAATAGTGAAAATTGTCAAACTGTGTCTTCAAAAAACGTTACACAGAGCTATTGTGACAGAAGACGAACTGCACACGGTACTTTGTGAGATAGAAGCGGACCTCAATGACCGTCCGCTAACATCTATTTCAGATTCAGTTGATGACTATGAACCACTGACGCCATCCCAGCTAATGCTTGGATATCGTCTAAACAGCATACCTGTCGCAACGCCTGATCCGGAGGAAGAATATGATCCCTCCATGTTCACAGCAGAACTCCTCACGCGCCGCCAGAAAAACATCATAAGGACTTTACTCCGATGCCAAACCAGGTTCAGAAAAGAGTATCTGACCATTCTACGGCATAACGCCGTAGAAGCCAGGGAGATCAGCGCACCCAAAGTGGGTGACATAGTTCAGATCCACGACGAGGGTCCCAGGCTACTATGGAGCCTGGGCCGGGTCATCGATCTCCATAAAGGAAAGGATGGTCACGTACGAAGCGTGAAATTGAAAACACGCGGCGGGACCGTCAGTCGACCGGTAGTATTACTCTACCCATTAGAAGTAAAAGCAAGATAATCTTCGGACGTTTCTCCCGAGTTGACGGAACCAAACCAGGCACCCCTGCCCGACACAGATGACGGGCACATGGACACAAGTTGCCGGGTCACCCGTGGCGAGGGAGACAGCTTAAACGCAACAGCTGTACGTGAGTTAGGCGCTGCTAGACCCAAAAGAGCAGCGGCTCTAGTTGCAAAAAAGCGAATTGTCACTCAGCTACAATGAGTGTTGATACGCATTTCTCTCGGGCGGGAATGTGTGGGGAATAAAACCCAGAATGCATCGTCGGAGGAAAGAAAACTGTAAATTGTATATTGTTGTACATATCTAGTTCAGTATGACGTCGACATCTGGAGTTTTTGAAATGTGTGGGTTGTGGTAGTCGCCCTTGATTTCTGCCCTTCTCATCCTTTTCTCAACTTCCATTGGTGTTCCCGCTCTGTGCTGCCTCCTAGATGTTTTCCCTCTGTCTTATATATAGTAAAAGGCAAAGTATTTTCCTTTATCATGGAAGTATGTCGTTCTGAGATTTAAGATAACATGATTGTATTATGGTAAGAAAGCGTCAGTCGTAGTTGTTGTAGATTGAAGTTAACCATCTTTGTGTTGAAATGTCTGGAGATTTCTGTGCGTATGTTTGTTGCCGGCGGCTAGCTCGGAAGACGGCCACCGTTTGGGTAAGAACCCTTACGGGCAGCCAGTTCACGTTGAACCATGGTGAGTGTCGGCAGCATATGTGAAGCAATTACTCAAGACATACCAACGAAAGTTCGATACCGACATCATGACTAGCTTTAGGTCAGCAACTGTAGCAGTTAGAAAGAACTAACCCTCCCAGTTAGAATGACGCAGTTCTAGTATAACAATAGGTGCGTAGTGCATTATGACTATCGAAGAGAAGACAGCGACGCCATTGAAGTGGCCATTCGATGAAGACAGAAAGCCCGCTAAAATCCAAGTAAGTTCTCAGTGTGTATCGTAATATATATAAAGAAGAATCAGTGTGTAAAGTGATTAGGGAAAGAAACTAATTCCCACATAATGACATCCGTAGAATAGGGCTCACTCGATGACGTGGCAGTAATACGCGTTCACTTAACATCCCTAGAATAGGGCTCACTAGATAACGTGGCAGTAATACGCGTTCACTTAACATCCCTAGACTGGGCTCGCTCGAAAACGTGGCAGTAATACGAGTTCACTTAACATTCCTAGAATATAGCTCACTCGATAACGTGGCAGTAATACGCGCTCACTTAACATCCGTAGAATAGGGCTCACTC
This sequence comes from Gammarus roeselii, assembly GCA_016164225.1. Lineage (NCBI taxonomy): Eukaryota > Metazoa > Arthropoda > Malacostraca > Amphipoda > Gammaridae > Gammarus > Gammarus roeselii. Next base: position 9,674 of record SDVV010034739.1, read on the forward strand.
GATAACGTGGCAGTAATACGAGTTCACTTGATATCCCTAGAATAGGGCTCACTCGATAACGTGGCAGTAATACGCGTTCACTTAACATCCGTAGAATAGGGCTCACTCGATAACCCTTGCAATGATACGAGTTCACTTAACATCCGTAGATGGGGGCTCACTCGAAAACAAGGCAGTAATACGCGTTCACTTAATATCCGTAGAATAGGGCTCACTCGATGACGTGGCAGTAAGTGCAAACGTTCAAAATAATCACTTATTTTTGTTAAACAAAATAGTCGTAAGTGGGTCTGGCGTGCGTCGCCATCTTTTCGTTGATGTTGCAATATTTTTCCCCGTAAATAACGAAATAATTCAATTCTGAAGTTTCTCGAAAAGCTTGATAAATATTGTTGTAATAAATTGGGCGCAGGATTGAATTTATTTCCTTTGATTTGTAGAAGACTTGAAGGCAAGGATGCTATGATTCCTGGGTTGAAAGTTATATTTTTGTAATGAAAGCATCGGATCAAATTTGAATTACCAGATTATGAGACTTGAATACTAGTTGGTCCGAACGTCGTAATGAATGCTGCAAACTCTAGTGTTTCTTTAAAGGATCCATTGAATGCAACACGTCACTTCAATGGTGTATTTACAGATAGGATATCTTAAGGCACCTAAACAGTTGGTGATGCCAGGGCAAAACTAGCAATCAAAACAAATGCAAGTACTATTTACACTGAACTTTGCCACAGAAACCTACTTGATCTTTAAAAGACTCATCTCTGAACAATGTTTTGAAATGCATAATAAAGAAATCAACACAGACCATAGTTCTGTTTGCAATCTTAGCGCAGAAGTTGACGGCACGCCGTACTGAATGTCGTCCTATCAGAGGTCGACTGGGTGCTGCATGGTCTCATCATTCTCTCCAACACATGTTCAGCTGACGATGACAGGCTAGCAACTATCTGAATGTAGAATATACACTCCCATAATAAATTGCAACCTATTCAACACATCGAAATATCCTGTTGAATATCTATACGTCAAAACATCAGCACAGGAAATTTGTCACCCGGAACTGGCGGCAGATCATCATTAGGGAGTGGTGCAGATACCATCAGTTGCGTAACACCTCATTATCGCGTTTATATTCTATCATCCATGCAATGACATTATACGCTTTTGTGTGCGTTCATAACTGAAGACCCACAAACTCGGGCAGGTAGGCTGGCATGATAACGACCAAAGAGATTATTTATGCAACTGGCAGTACGCGAATGACGTACAGTGATGGGGGCCAGGAAGGCGACCTGTCAGGCTGTCACGCAACCACGCAATGACGTACAGTGATGGGGGCCAGGAAGGCGACCTGTCAGGCTGTCACGCAACCACGCAATGACGTACAGTGATGGGGGCCAGGAAGGCGACCTGTCAGGCTGTCACGCAACCACGCAATGACGTACAGTGATGGGGGCCAGG
>SDVV010034740.1:0-11140 GCA_016164225.1 Gammarus roeselii
GAAGAAAAAACATATATATAAATACAATGAATATCAAAATACAGTACAAATTAAAGTGTTCATAACATTAACCTTGCCAATCAAGGGCGCAAGCCTGCTTTCATCCCGCCGTTGCTCCTTGCGTTCCCCTTCCGTCCCCCTCCCTTTCCGGTCTCCCCCGTCCGTTAGCTGGCCGCGGTAAACCAGTTCCTGCCGCCCGCCCCCCGCTCCCCGTACGCTCGGTGAGTCAAGGTGCATGCATCGCGTCCTACCTCGCTGAAATGTTATGTGCAAATTCCCGTAGACCGGACAAAATCCGTCGTTTGCGGCCACCAAAATGACTCTAGAAAGCGGTTTTCGCTCCGGTATTAACTACTACTATACACCCTCCCTTCACTCGCGACTTCAAATCATTTTCAACTAGTTCAGTCTTCTCCACATGGGTCCCAAATACTTAAAACACTGAGCTTCCTCCAATAACTCTTCATTTAGGTGGACACTAATTAGGCTCGCATCGACGTTTCTCGAGCATCTTATTAATTTACTTTTACCTACGTTCCTCATCTAACACTCTCTACCAAAATGCGATACTACCCTGCACAGCTTTTCTTCTGAATCCGACACCAGAGCCGTATCATTCGCAAACATTAACTGACCAAACTGCCAACTCCGCCCATTCGCTTCTATCAGCTCCAAGCAACGACCCAATACACTCGCGATCACCTCCCTGACCACATCATCCATTTAGAGATTGAACGGCCATGAAGACATAACGCAGCCTTGGCTCAGACACCCTTTCACTGTGAACCAATCACTGGCCTCACTCCCCCCTCTGGCACATGCTCTGCTGTCAACATAGAAACTCTGCAACGCTTGCAACAAATTTCTGCTCACTCCATACAAACGCAACACTCTCGACAGCGCTTCCCTGTCAACCTTGTCGTTGGCTACTTCCAAATCCATGTAGGTCCATACAAATCCTTTCCTTTCGTAGGGTACTTCTCACAGACTTATTTAACGGCAAAAAAAGCTGACCGGCACGCCCTCTACCACTCCTAACGTCACACTGTTCCTCTCCAAATGCGTCATCCGTACAGTCTTTAGTCCTTTTGATCAGCACTCGCCTGTACAACTCACCGACGACACAAAATAAATTGATACCTCTTGAAATGCAGCATTCATGTTCATCTCTTTTACCCTAATACGGAAGAGCAATGCAAGCACTGCGTCACTCAAACGGCACCACACCCGTCACAAAACACACAATCAGAAGCCTCATCAGCTATTCGACAATTGTTACTCCACCCTTTTCAGGCACTCAGTCGCAACGCTATTGAAAAACAGTTTCTTTCCTGCTCACATCTAACGCCTGTTGTACCTCTTCCCTAGTTATGTCAGCAACAAGTCTCTCCCAAGCCCGACATCCGTGCACTACCACCCACAGTAACAATGTCAGTCTCTCTGTCATCCTCGTCATTCAACAACTCATCGAAATAGTCCGCCCACTTTTTCTGTACTTCACCACTTTCCAACAACAACTGACCGTTTGAATCTTTCACTACCTCCTCCTTCCCAGTCTCCTTTTTTCGTACCCGATTCACTTCTTCTCAGAACATCGTCTTATTCTCCTCAAAATTCCGGCACAACCGTCTGGCCTACTTGGTATCAAGCGTCTTCTTTGGCTTTCCTCACCAACCGCGTCACCTCTCTTCTCTTCTCTTTATAGGCGTCATAGGTCATCACCGACCTCGCTTGCACTATAGGTAGTAAAATAGAATTCATCTGCGATTTCATTTACTTCATTTACTTCACTTGCACTATAAGAAGAAAAATAGAATTCATCTGCAATTTCATTTACTTCGTTTCACTTCTAAGTGAAACAAGTTGCCCACATCACAGTGTAATTTAGGCGAGAGGACCGATAGTAGGCTCATTGAGTACGTCCACACTGAAACTGAAGGTATGCTATTTATTTGAACATAATAATATGGCACATAACGACTCTGAGAAGATTAATAGCAATAAACTTAATATTCAGCTAAACAAGTGAATACAAATAATTCGTGTTGAACTAACACCAAGTGATAAAAATATTATAAATAATTTTAGACTATCACGCATGCAAGCTGATGGAGACATTTGCCTTAAGCTACTGGATTTCATATGCAGTAATTATGTATTTACATACATGATATATTTGATAATCTTCTTATGTATTTCTTTTAGTGCAGCCCACTGAACAAGGTGAGACTGTTTTCAACAATACAATAATAAGATTTGAAAGCCCCGGTAATTATTTTTTTCAACTGTATAACTTTGCTCTAGTTGGTCGATTTTTTATCGACTGTATGCAGAGAGATCAAGATTTTGTTATATGATGCTTTGCTCGAGCCTTCCCTTTCGTTTGAGCGGTTATTCAATTTTCCCCTACTGATGAACTCATATGCGACAATAAACTGTTTTGGACGATTACTCACACATTCATGGATACGAAGTACGCGGTCAAGCGCAGATGAAGCCTTAAAACCTACGAGCTATGTATTATTGGAGTGAACATTTGGAAACTCATATAATGCACTCAGAAGAACGAGTTAAGACGAGACTGCGAGGGACAACACGCTACTGAAAAGTTCCTAGGACATTTTTTTTATAAGTTCACCAACTTTCTACATTAAACACAGCACCTATAACTTGTTCGACAATCTGTTTACGAGATAGGCTTAAGCGTTACGTAGAGGAGGTTGACCCCCACGACATTTCGGTATTATTTTTAATCGCACTGTTAACATGTCGAAACTCTCATTTTGTCTGCTCTCAAATGATCCTTTGAATCGCCATCTTCATCCCCAGCTGCTCAGATCAAGAACGGCTTGTCACACACCCACTTCTAAAAAATGTCAGTTAGGTGGAATAGTTATTCAAAGAGCAAAAGTTCTGGAACCAGTACGATACCAAAATTTATATTTATTTTCTAATGAATAAAAATATTTTAAAAAGTGAATTTTTAGAGGGAACAACATCACGTTGATGAGTTATTTTGAAAATTTGTAAATCTGAACCGAGGTTTTTTGCTGCACCAACAGATGTATAGTCGAGTAAATACATTTACCTCCACATATTGTAAAATCGTAAAGGGAACTCATCTACCATCGAGTCAGTGGAGAAGAAGTGGAGTTGTGGAATCGCCGTTCGCTGTAAAGTTGAGGGTTGTTAGATGTAGCGCTCAAAATGAGTAGAGATGCAAACACAATTTCACCGAACTCGTCGTTTGCACCTACTCTTTAATCGAGTCCCTAAGTTCTAAAAATAACGCGAGCTGTGGTAATTAGCACCAACATACCAATTTTCAACGCTAACAATAATTACATTGACCAAATATCACGTTAGCATCGCTGACATTGAAACACAGTTTACTGAGTCATCCTCAACCTTAACATAAATTAATTCAAGCTCAATGACCAGCATTTGCTATTCACGTCACCTTCTGTCACTTTTGGGTCGCTATTATTTCAATGAAATTTCTCATCTGCTAAATCGATTAGTAACAGAGAATGCAGCGCCATCTGGTATTCGAGTCTCATAATACCATGAACTAAATTTTACGACAAGAAGAGCTGCGTCAAACTTCATGAAAAGCTTTTTCCCATGAGTGGGAAGTGGCTTGCTGTGTAGTATAAATACGACCTTGATCAGCTTGACGCCCAACCACGAGATGTCCTCTGCCTTAACTTTTGCTGGCGCAGTTCAATGAAAGAGTTTCCCAGCCTAATTTTTATAGTTGATTTGTATGTGCTGCAATCATTTATTCAGTATCCGGCTGATCTTAATATCATGTACCATTTAGGTAGTGGATCCAATTTCACCTCCTCTTGCAATTGAGATTCTAATTTCCCCAAAATACAGGTCTCTTTAGTAGAGGGAAATTTCCCTTCATTTGTCTATTTGAAACTGTCAGGAAGCCGTCCTCTACCATTATTGTGGCCGTTATTGTAAGACGACTCTTCATATTCAGCTCGTAAAATTTATTTCTGAGAGCCGGGAAAGCCCTCGTTTCCAGAGCTTTATGCTGGAATTACGACTTTTTATGATTCCAGTCCGCTTCATCTACCGAGTGTGACTGACACACGAACGTACAGACGACAGGTCGGAACTCACACACCCAATGATTGACGTATTTAATTTCAATGATAGCTTGCGCTGCGGAATAAACAATTTTAAATTACATATAGCCTTCGATGTTATATTGATGCTTTTATTCCTGGAGAAGTCAAAATACTAATAACTACTTATTAACACGACGCCCAGTTTATTGACTACACGAAAACCGCAGCGCAGAAGTTATTGATGTGATACAGTAGAAGTATATTCTATTGATATGAGATTGTCAGAGAGTGTTCATGCCTGCTAGCCTGTGATGGTGTTTAATGCCAAGATTATTGAGGTAGACGCGTACACGTGCATACAGTGAGTCCGAAATGGACGAATAAGATTACCATAAAATGGTTTAGCCAAGGTCGTCGAGCAATTTCGAATTTATAAAGGGTGCCACGAGATTCTCAATTGCTCGGTTGATGTGTCGAATGGAATAAGGATGGAGAGGCCATATTGGAGGCTAATATGTATTTGGCAACACTCTCTGCGCGTAAGCATCAAAATCAGTCACTGCGAATAAAATAATCGTGGGTATGAGCGTTACCATTGGTGGGACCTCTGCTTCGTACATGATAGCGTACTTCCCGGGACACTCAGCTGACAACCTTGGAGAGCATTTATGCTGTATAGGAACTACATGGAAGAGCAGCAGGTGTGATTAGTCAAACTTTAATGCCGCTCTACCCAAGGCTAGGTTTGTTGAGATCGGAGAGCTCTTCGTGGAATATAATGAGGCGTTCAGAACACAAAGCTCTTGCCGCTGATGAGTGCAGTCACGCAAATCACGGCTCTATCCACCTACTGGATCAATAATACTGTTCTGTCTTCTCTTCTGTTCGATGAAGCCGTATTAAAGTCACACTTTCTGGTGTGCATGGCTTGCACGTATCACTGTGTCCAGGGGTTACTGTAAGGCCAAAGATAATTGCAGGCTCTTGAGCAAGCTGATCCTCACGAGGTTGATGCAATTGACTGGAGCTTTGAGCATAGAGTGACTATGGATAAATTCTACGTAGAACTTTTAACTAACATCCTTGACAGGCTCCTCAGAATAGATGAAGCACTTGATAATAGAATACTGAATTAGTTGCATAAAAGGATATTTTGATGGCCCGCCGACGAGGTTTTGAAATAAAAAGAACGAGCCAGTACGATGTTCATTAAAGGAATTTAGTTGTTGCCGTAATTTGCTTTTTGAAAGGAAATTGAGCGGCAATAGCCGAGCGCATGCGCCTCTCACAAAGTTACGTGACCTTAAATGCAACGTTATTTGGAAAGTAACTTTGTCAGAGAGAACATAACAATATCGTTGGAAGGCTGATTTTAAATGAACAGTGAATTAATAACTGGTAAACTTCAGTCTGTAAACAATATTCGGTCGCATGAATACCTGTTCAAAACGCTAACAACTCGGCCATCCAACAAAACAAAAGTTGTGATCCAAGCATATTTGGGTATTGAAGTGTTTGATGTTCGACTAACCCAAGGCTAGGTTAACATTACAAGAGTCTGGGCAAGACACTTTCGGCGCATTGCAGCTTATTTTGTTACGGAGTGCAGTACAAAGTTTGTGCAAGGCGCCCTTGACAACGATCCTGTAGCTTATGAGATGATCAGTGTCTCCGGGGTTGGGACAGTTGGAAAATGATTATATGAACAGTAATGCAGTTGGTAATGATGTCATTCCTGGACAAGTGTATAAGAATGTCTCTCACGGGCTGGTAGCAGTGGTAGCTCTCTTCATTTCTGGTTGCATGGAAGTCAATCAGTTGCCCAGAGATATAATGAGTGTAGTTAATGAGTGAAATTATTGATTGTAATTGATGAGTGTAATTAATGAGTGTAATTAACGAGCGTAATTAATGAGTGTAATTATTTAGTGTAATTAATGAGTGTAATTAATGAGTGTAATTAATGAGTGCGATTAATGAGTGTAATTAACGAATGTAGCTGCTGAGTGTAATTAGTGAAAGTAATTAATTAGTGTAATTCATGAGTGTAATTAATGAGTGTAATTCATGAGTGTAATTGTTATGCGCTTATGAATTGTCAAACGAAACGACCCGTCGGACTTGAATAACTATCGTCCCAGTTCTGGAACAGTATTGTTTATTCCTGCAGCATTGAAAGCGTATTGGTCCACGGTGGATATTTGGTTAGGTTTCAGTGAGGCGGATGGAACAGAAAGGACGATATTTGTACCGAAACAAACAGTATAATACTACATAAGTAGACACCTTTTGTCTTTAAATGGTTCTTAGGTGCCAGGAAGCTTTTGATTGAGTAAATAGTAGGAAATTATTTATAAAACTAATGGAGAGGGAAGCTGCTCCCTCCTCACGTCATTGAGTCGTGTGTGTACTGGTACAGTGAGTTGGAATCTCTTGTTCGCTGGAGCAGTTCAAAATCAGCTTGTCATCACTGTATCAGTGGAATAAGACATGGAGGTAAATATTTATAGTTTTAATGCAACGTTTACCCTAATGAACTGGATTACCTATAAGTAGGGAGAACCAAGGCTGATGATTTACCCGTCACTCTGTAAATGATCTTAGATCTGCTGATGATATAGTGCTCCTGGCGCCGACCTTCTTAGCTTTGCAAAAGCTTCTACATATCTTTAATAACTGCATGTGATCACACACTTGATGTTATGCATAACACTTCAAAACACTGTTGGCATGTAAGCCAGACCAGAGGGTCCCAAGGGTAGACGCTCGACTTATGTAAAGTTAGATTGTGTCGCACTTAGTTATTCGGAAAAATTTCAGTACCTCGAACACATCGCTTCTGTGATTACACTTATGGTATGGATGATATGCAAAGCAGACCTGGCGACAAAATGCCGTTGGGAACAAGCGGATACGAATTTTTTGCGCTAGAGACGAAAACACAGCTCTCTTAATCATGTCGTAACCCGCTACTGCTACGCACATACAGATACTGTTACAGACACTAGGCCGCATCCCCCAGAAAGGGGGTGGCCGACGGCAAGGCGCACCTCACACCCTCATACGCTCACACTCACACAACTTAGCCCTATTGTGCTAAAGGGTCCGGCCGGTAGCCCATCAACTTACACTCTGGGTCCCGAGTGCAGTCCGAGGAACCGTCGTCAGCAGCAGGGCCCGAGAGTTTTCACTGGTTTACCCCCGTCGCGTCATAATGGCCGCCCCTCCCCCCCCCAGTTACGACCATCACGACAGCGGGGTGCCAGGGCGGTAAAGCACATCAGAGCAGCGTCAAAATCAATAATTCACAACCATTCTCCACTCACGCCTGTTCATTGCACGTTCTCTCGCCACCTCCACATTCATGTCTCTCCTTCCCAACGCCTGCTTTACACCATCCATCCACCCAAACTTTGGTCTACCTCTAGGCCTGCGACCACTCGCTTCCGCATTCATCACCTTTTCACCAATCTCCCTTCATCCATTCTCTCCATGTGCGCGAACCATCTCAGTACACGCGAATCCACTCTGTTCTCCAACTTCTTCACCATCCCTGTTCTGATTCGAACCACGTCGTTTGGTGATCCGGTCTCTCAGCGTTACTCCAGCCGTGCTCCTCAAACACTACATCTCGAAAACATTCAACCTTCTTCTCTCTTCTGCTCACACCCCCCCCAAGCCTCAGCTCCGTAGAATACAGTTGGGACAACAACACCCTCATACAGCCCTCTGTTTGCTTCAATCATCACATAATTCTACTAATTTGGTGCAAAACAGCTGACGACAAGCTCCCATGGATCATTTCATCGACTGATGCAGGTCCCGCGCTCGACCACCGCGAGCAGGGCATTTAAGGTGAACGAGTCTGATCGCATTAAGGTACTACTTCCTAAAGTGGCCAACAGCCTCGTGTAATGTGCTCATTACAATCTGCACTTGCGACGCGCCTGCTCTGTCGTCAATGTTAGGGTGGCAGATAAATGATGTACACGCAAGTAGGAAGATAATAAATGTGTTCTGGTAATGAGATTGTAATTTCCAATGAGCTCCCTGATTTGTTTTGTCTGTTGCACTCATTTCCAACGAATTAATTCAACTGCATGCTATTTATTTTTATGCGTTGATTTAGTATTCTTTTTAGAAAGTTGTTATTATAAATGCTAAAAAAGCCCTGGAAAAGAGATACTTAAGTTCCAGTTAAGTTTTTTGTCTACTTATCACGCCGAGAAACTATTTTCGGTACATTGGCATTTGGTTGACCTCTCAGTTCGACCTGTGTGCTAAGGCCGATACACCGGGCCGCCTTTACAGCATCAACTCGGGCATGCATGCTCTCTCGTGCAGTCAGTAGCGTAACCTCTTTTGGAGAGTCAACAATTAATACGCCGATTCATAGTTATACAGGAGCCAAATTCCTTCATCAGATACGTGTATAAAATAAATGGGATAGCTTGCTAAGACCACTGATCAAAAGAGGTTTTTCACCGACAATATGGGAGAGCATCCTTGACCAGGGGGATGCCTTCAACTACAGCATGGTCCGCGGCTTAGAAAAATATTCTTCTTACAAGAAAATATCAACGCCTGTGTCTTATCGACATTTAGCGTTGATTTAATAGATGTGAATCGGATTGGAATGCGGGCCGCTTAATTATTAACAATTATTAAGATAATTTCCGGTTGAGCCCAATGTAGTATCATCTGCAAAGAGTACATAAGACAATCTGATGCTATTTTTTACAATGCCATCCTAACACAAGGATCGGCCCTTACATTAAGCGATTTGCTGATGCGTGTTTATTCCAAATCACCGCGTGTCTTCTATGAAGAAAATAACATAAAAAAAAATTGTCAATAGAGCTAACTCCTTAATTCTGTAATTTTGCAACTTTCTTAAAACATCAGGGTTCAAGCAATTGAATGGCTTGCTTATGTCGAAATCAGTCTCAACAGTGACATATCCGTCATCGAATCATTGAATAACATCACCAACATGTTTTTAGTGAACCGAGTTCTGAATTTCCTGGGGTCTGGACGCCGTATTGATTTGTGCTAAATATATTACAATATACGAATTGAGTGTACAATCTGATATTGTAGTTTGCTTTAAAATTTTGCTTATCACGAGTAGCACTGCTGTTAGGCGATATTTTTTTACGTCGCTGGCCTGTACTTTTTCAGTATTTGTGAGTAAATCTGGATAAATGCCCGGCCGGAGTGACTTATTGATAAGTTGGGTCTGGGGAGCTGAGATAGCTTGGATTGTATTTTTGTTATTGCAATGTTATTTATACTATTATTTTCTTTTAATCCTAATTCCAGGCTGTTTTCCCAGTACTTCCATGACACATTCAATTGGTTAATATTTATTTATTGTAATATGGAAAGATTTATTTATTGTAATATGGGAAAGCCATTTCAGATATTGGCCTTGCAATTTGAGGCAGGGGGAGGGAGGTAGAGATGAAATAAAATGCCATTGTTTCGAATATTCTTTTCGAAATCCCTGAAACAAGTAACATAACACAACGAAATTAATTATATATAATAAAATATGAATCTATAGTGAATCCACGACGAAAGGCATGTATATCGAGTCCATTTTACCATCATCAACATTAAAAAAAATCATAATTCACCACCGAAGGGCCATCGGCCTACACAATCTACTGATCAGACATGCAGCCACGGGCGGCCTATAATTATTTAACATTGATGCTGGGTTACATTACAAATGAGTAGGCGTAACCCCATCTAAATCATAATCGCAAGCCCGCCCCTTTTTCATCAAATCTAACTTCAGCTTCAGCGCATTTGTTCACGCAATTCCCACTTCCAGGTGAACCAACCTTGTGAGAGGTCTCCCGTCATGTTACTTTTATCTTCCAAGATGAATTAAACCAATCCATTTTACTTATATTTGCAGACACATCTACCTACATATATCAAATGAGCACCCGTCCTCAACAACGTAGTTATTCCGGCCAATAAAGACCGTATGGTGTATGATGTAGCCATCATCTTCCCAAAACGATGTCAAGCTGCTCACCTGTCAAATCCAGCTGATACGGTGATACGAAAGCAAGTGCTGAAGCGTTTCGTGATATACGTTAAAACTTGACAAACAATATGTTTCCCAATTTCTTTCGTGATCCAACATATTCTCCACTTCCAATCCTGCTTCGTCGGATATGTTTTGTCTTTAGGCTTGAACTTAGATCTATTTACGACTTACGTTCGCAAATTATCTGCTCCTGGTCGTTGATAAATTCTGAAAGTTCAATACAAATACTGGGGTAATATTTGTAGCCTACAAAGTTTTTAATTCGAGAATAGAAAATTTATTCCTGCGGAACGTAGCGTGACTAGCGTAGAAGCGTTGACAAAACCGCACAATAGTAGAGTATATGTCGACGAAAACGGTAATCGAAAAGGACTACGAAAACGGCAATCGAAAAGGGGTACGAAAACGGTAATCGAAAAGGACTACGAAAACGGCAATCGAAAAGGGGTACGAAAACGGCAATGGAAAAGGACTACGAAACGGCCCTAAAAATTGTCGACGAAAATCGCCCTAAAAATTGTCGACGAGTTTCGCCCTAAAAATTGTCTACGAGTTTCGCCCTAAAAATTGACTACGAAACGGCCCAAAAATATGTCTGCGAAACGGCCCAAAAATATGACTACGAAACGGCCCAAAAATATGTCTACGAAAATCGCCCTAAAAACGAGGTACGAGAATCGCCCTGGATAATTTGTGACTCTATGTTTGTTATTTGTGAAGGATTTAGGATATATGTTATTTGTGAACGATTTAGGATATATGTTATTTATGAAGGATTTAGGATATATGTTATTTATGAAGGTATATTATTTGTGAAGGAAATTAGATTTGGCTATAATTAGTGACTCTATGTATATTATTTGTGAAGGATTTAGGATATATGTTATTTATGAAGGTATATTATTTGTGAAGGAAATTAGATTTAGGATATATGTTATTTGTGAACGATTTAGGATATATGTTATTTATGAAGGATTTAGGATATATGTTATTT
>SDVV010034741.1:0-11139 GCA_016164225.1 Gammarus roeselii
TGTTCCTGTCTTCATTGATTTCTGAAATATTAAACATAGAGGTGAAGAGAGCTCATCAGCACAGCTCCCCCAGCAGATGTGGGTGAAGGCCATCTGGTGCCATAGTAGAACTGGGATCTAGAGCCAAGAGAATACGCTTGACCTCCTCCCTAGAGAAATCAATAACTGACAAACTTCCTGCAAATAGCTGGAAAGAAGCTGGATGAGAAGGAGCTACACTGACAAAAACTCTCAAAAAAGTCAGCACATACTTCACACATCCCGCCAGGATCCAGCACTATCTCACCCCACGGCAGGCTGAGAGGACCAACAGCTGGATGACCAATATTTCTTTCCTGATACAAGCATGGAACAACTTCTGTTTATCAGATCTGTTTGATAAATTTGATTCATATTTCTTTTAGGTATATATTAAAGGAAAAATTTATGTAGCTCCTATTCAGCTCTTTGAATGTGTATAACTTCTCGGGAGCAATGACTGAGTTGCCGCCCTCCTAACCTGCTGGTATTCATGTCATGCATTTGACCATTTTGGGGCAAGAGCAGGGAGCGCCCTGACAGCCCATGGCGGACCAGAATGGACAGGCAAGAGGGGCATAAACTTATCAATCAGGGACATCAAAACTGACTGCAAAAATGAAAAGTCTTGACACATTGAAGAAAAACTAAATTCTAGCCCCCAGTCAATCTAAGATAGAGCCTCTGAAATTCTAGCAATTTTGGTTGACACCAAAGGCGTCTCTCCTCCACAATCCTGTGCTCCGGAACCTCCCCACTGAAGATACACTCAAAAGAACAAGAGAATGCTGTCGATCCGGAGTGTCCGATCAAAGTAATTACTAGTTCTTTTATGAGGTTGTGGATTGGATTGGAAACTCCTTGTCAGCTTTCATTGATATGCTATTGAGGAAAATAAATGCATAAAATTGTGGCACACCAAATAGTTTAAAGATTTGTTTGCGTGTGATATACTGTCTTCACATGCAATATTTTGGAAACGTGTCTTCACATGCACTTCACCTTAAGATTTCACGTGCACAACACATATTTCTTGACAATGTTTGAGTGCGCTGCCTGCCAAATTGTGCAAACTGGCTCCTAACGTTGTTTCTATCCATTCCTTTCAATTTTGTTGCATTCATCAGTAACTCCCTCCTTGCACTCTCATCATAAATCTTAGTTCTAAACATTCCAATTTGTCCATTAACTCTAATGACCTCCTGCAGGTTATATTCAGACCCACAATCAGTCACCTCACCACACCCTGAAACCCAGTTCTCACATCAGCTACACTCTCACCAAGGCCTCTCAAGATAGCATTCTGCTTGTGCTTCATCTCTTCCTGAACCTCATGTACCTTTTCTTGGACAACTTCATTAAATTCAGCAGATTTGGCATAAATGTCTTGGTGGAGCCCTATCAGGAGCATGAGGCATACTGGCAGAACTTGGGTGAGTCTGTGTAGTGCTCATCAGCATTTGAACCTGTGAACGTAAAGCCCCAACCAACACACAACTAGTTGATTGAAAGCAGGCTTGCCCATTAAGGAGTCAATACTGCCTACAGAAGTTCTTCTGTCATGTTGACTGCACCTGCACTGTATTCAATGGTAGGTAATAGCTTATCCTCCATTTTCCAGAAGCCCATCTATCACACCTCACTTTAATCCAACACACTCTTAGACGAGGTAAAAAGATCTACCACAGTCACAACAGTCAATAAATAGTAACTGTCATGCTGCATCCACAACAATACAAAGCTCCATAGATTTGTCACCATCATCACTAGCTCCATCTCCCACAAAACTGGCACCCTAAGCACCAGCAACAACCTGACCACTCAGCACCCTAGACACACTGGAGCTGATGCCATTGTCATGTTCAACACCAGGCAAGTTAGGCGATGAATCCTCCCGGTTGCATCCATCATCTTTTGACAGGCAGCTTGAGGTCCTTGATAGATCATTTTGGATACATCTCCGCTCACCAAGCTGCATTCCAAGACTCTGGTTGCTATCTGGGTTGTTTTCACTCTCCTTTTTGATCTCACCAAGACCCTTATTGAAGAACTTTCTCTTCAGCAGTTTAAGTTCCTTGTTTTCATGGTGAGGAAACAGATCTTCAGCTTTGATGTTACCCACTCATCCAGTGCCGTAGAATATGATTGGGTACTTTTTGGGAGGTTAGCACCGACGGTTTGACTAAAAAGACTCCACTCTTCCAGGCCAATGTGGATGGCAATTCACTTTGGCAAATATGAGGTCTAAGGGCCTGAATTTATGACTTCCTGCCATTTTCAAATGAGTTTACAGCAGCAGGTCTAAGACACTTCAGTAGCAGTTAGTAATTGGCACTAAACAAATTTGATTCAAATTTTTTACCTATAGCTAGCTAGGTAAAAACAGTAGCAGTAGCTGTTCAGCACATACTATCTTTAATGCCACGGTTAATTATCAGTATGCGAACAAACGCGAATTGTGCATGGGACTGATAATGCAACATTATCAGTCCCGTGCACAACCATGTAGAAAACTATATCTAAAATTTGGTAGTTGCTGGACAAAATCTTTGAGATTACTCAACTCTGAAGCACTGATTCCAGTCATGAGTCAGTGAGCTCAGATTTCGGAAGCCTCGTCCATGATCGACTTACCTATAGCTTTGTGAGTTTTGAGGCTTTCATTCCAAGAAATATGCTTAGCATCCACTGAAAACAGGAATAACAAACCTAATATGAACGAACAATTCTTAATACGATAACTTAATCGAGCTAAAGACTAGAAAACGCGCACATCCAACATTGCAACACGAAACGTCTGCAAAGCCAAACCTGCGCTACAGCGCAAGTGCTACGAAAGGAACGCGAGGTCACGTCTGACTCAAGCAATGCGTGCAGTTGAGATGGCGCAAGAAACATGAATGATAACAGATGATGAACAATAAAAAATTATTTATACACTAACGTTGGGCCTTCCTGTATTACCTCACATTCATGCATAAATAAATACAGTGGCATGGTACCATAAATGATATATATTTCAGAGTATTTTTCCCCTACAGAGCCCTTCAATACAATCGTATATTCATAGCTGAACATACGTACACAACCTTTCATGAACATGACACACATAAACTTATTGTGGGTCCGGATAAGTAAAATGCTTTAAAGTCAGCCTATCAAGACTTATTCAAACAATGACCCAACCTGTAGTAGTATATCCTTAAAAGTATCGAAAATCACTATGGTATTGCAGAAAAACTAGAACCCAGATAATATGATACGTAGAAAATGATAGGACATATTTATAGAAAATAATTGATATTGTGAACAAAATATTGTTCGAATTTGGATTTAAAAGCATATCGCTTACGAATAATGGAGATTTAGCTTTGTTAAACGTTGTCATATTGTACGACTTACGGACTCTTATGAGTGTGAATACACATCCGACTGGTGCTGTAAATGTTTGAAGGTATGCATATCATGGTTAGAAAGAACGGTTTCATACATGCACACAGACACAAGGTCGAATTCCTCAGGAAGGAGAGGTAGCAGACGGCAATGCACACCTCACTCCATTTTTCATCGTCCAGTGTCCAGCTGAAGACCCAGCAACACACTCCCTAGGCCAGGGGTGTGGTCCGAGGTCAGTATTTGCAGCAAGGCCCGACAGTGAAACCCGTTTACCCCTGCCACGTCTTGGTGACCAGGCTCCTCCTGCCCACAACCATCTCGTTTTTTAACGCGATGCTAAGGGCAAGAAAACACTTCAGAGCAGGGGCAAAACTGTTTCATTTACAACCATTCTTTCCTCACGTATATCCATTGCACGCTTTCTTGCTACCTCCACACTGATGTATCTCCTTCTCAACGCATGCTTCACGCTACCCATCTACCCAAACTTCGATCAACCTCTAGGCCTATGTCCATTCACCTCTGCCTTCATCACTCCTTCTACCAATCTTCTTGAATCCATCCTCACCATGTGCTCGAGCCATCTCAGGAACGTGAATCTACTCTGCCCTTTCACTTCTTAACCATTCCCGATCTAATTCGAACAACATTGTTATAGATCTTGCCTCACAGCGTTACTCCAGTAATGCTTCTTAAACATTTCCTTTCAAAAACATTCACCCTTCTTCTCTTTTCTGCTCTCACCTTCTAAGCCTCAGCTCTATAGTGCCAAGCCGGAGCAACTACCCCTCACACAACCCTTCCATTGCTTTCTTCCACAATGTCCTACAGTTTATTAAACTCTTTATTGCACCCAACTCTTTTCACTATTCCTTTACTCCTGACTGACTCCACCTCCGTCTTCACTAGTCAATGTTCCCCGCATGCAAGCCCAATATTAAAAACAATGAATTTCATTCCATAACTATCCATTTAGTAGGGAACTAATTCTTCTCCCATCGACAATACTCGAAAACTTCATTACTTTGCTCATACCCACGTTAACTCGCAGCTTCCTCCTCTCACACATTCTACCAAACACCATTAATAGCCTACACAACTTCTCCTCAAAATCCGCCACACGGGCTTTATCATCACCAAACAGTAACTGACTCAACTGCCATCTCCGCCCCTTTGCTTGCAACAGCTATAAGCAACGACCTAATACGCTCGCATTCACCTCACTGACCACTCTATCCTCGAAGAGATTGAACAGCCTAAAAGACATATTGCAGCCTTGTCTCAGTCCCAGCAGAGCATTTATCCCACTCTGACAAATGCTCTGCTGTCAACATAAAAACTTTGAACCTCTTCCACAAATTTCCGCCCACTCCATAGAGACACAACATCCTTAATAGCTCTCTCTTGTCGACCCTATCGTGGGCCTTTCATTATCCATGAAGTCTCAAAACCCATCATTTCGCTTCGTAAGGTACTTCTCACATACTTGTCCTACTGCAAAAATGTGATCGGTACATCCTCTACCCTTCCTAAAGCTACACTTTTTCTCACCAATTACTACATCCGTAGAGTCTCTAATCCTCTTGGTTAGAACTCGCCATACAACTTACAAACAACGTCCTACAAACGGAAAGCTCTCGAGTTGCAACATTCATTTATATCTCATTTTTCCTTATACAGCGGAACAATGCACGTACTGCGCCTGTTAATAGGCCCCACGCCCAACACAAAGCACCGGTTCAGTGGCCTCACCAGCCATTCGACCGGTGAAATACAAAATTTTCTTGATGACCAAGGTGGTTATGGTGGGTGTAGTTGGATTCAATGGGGTGGTCAATAAATAACTAACAACACGTACGTTTGCCCCAGTGGTTAGAAACACGTACTTTTGCCTCGCGGGTTAGAAATGCGTGCCCCTAAGTTAGGTTAGGTTGGGTAGGAAGGTTCCAACAATATGCTCGTAACGTAGCCAGCAAATGTATCTAGCTGCACGGGACTCAACGACATGGAGCCACTACCTCGCCGTATAAAGCTGCACCAGGGTGTGCACCACAATATACATTTTGATTTTGTACCATACTCCATTCGACAGTCGTTACTTCACCCCTCTTCAGACACTTAATCGTAATGCCGTCCAAACATGGTCTTTCCCTGTTTTCATCACCTTAACCGCCTCCTGCAATTCTTTCTTAGGTATGTGAGCATTGAGTC
The DNA here is from genome assembly GCA_016164225.1 of Gammarus roeselii. Lineage (NCBI taxonomy): Eukaryota > Metazoa > Arthropoda > Malacostraca > Amphipoda > Gammaridae > Gammarus > Gammarus roeselii. Next base: position 5,626 of record SDVV010034741.1, read on the forward strand.
TCTCTCCCAGCGCCGGCATCCGTTCACCACCATCCCCAGCAACACCAACATACATATATACTAGTATTTGAAAGCTATACAGATTCAAAATTTGAAGAATGTTCTTAGATTCAAAATAAGTACTTGTGTGCCCTGATTAAAAGAGGTTATTTGTAGCTCTCCGTGCTTTCGTTCACAAGATAATTGGTCATCATTCCTGTTTCTTATTCGCCGTTTAATACATTTGTAGCAAAGGTTGCCATGGCTTGTGTGGGTCTAAGGGAGTAAGAGAGCAACTGCTATACATGCCTATGTGATCCGGGGCTGGGTATATTTAAAGTGCCGATGTAAGAGGTCATCCTCATTGTGACGATGGATAAGTTCGAAAAATGGTAGATGATAAAATTAAACAACTTCCCCCGGAACAGTTGAACGGTACAAGATCAGATTACACAAAATTTAAGTAATATTTTGTTATGACTGCAAGTAGCTACACGGATCAATTTTCAAAATGTGGCGCCATAAAATGATTGGTGAAATCCTTGTCGGTTCTTGTTGCATTTGCAAGCCAAATGTAAATTCATCAATAAGTCCCACTTATTTTTTTTATGACAGTGACTCTAGAATGACCGCATTCAAGCGGAATGAATTGACATATTTTTATCTTATTCACTCACAGTAGTTCACTGATACGCTTCTGCCTCATGTTTTTCTGGTGCAGGTGCGTCATCCTACACTTCAAAAGCATATCACATTTTGCTGAACTCAGTCGGCGTTGAAAAGATGACTCGACGACGTTCAGCGTCATTGTACAATTTTTTTCTTTCCATATTTTTCCATTTCATACTCTCACATTTCTTGTTATTTCATTCGATTATCAGACCCATATTAATGACCCATTAAAATAGTTTTTTCATTTGCATATGTAACAAGTCATATTAACTATGAAATTAGTCACAAAATTTGTGTTTTCGTGTGCAAAACATTACGCGTGTATATGTAATTCTTATACTACCTCATGTTGGACATTTTCTTCTCTCGCGTTACTTGTCAAATGTCAGCTTAAACAGTTAAGTGTCATTTTTAATTGAATGTCTATTCAATGTAACATTTTCATTTGTCCTGCAATATTGAATAACTGAGATTTTATCTCAACAATCTCCATTGCTTGGTAGGATGTTGAGGGGACTTTATTCGCTACCCTTAGGTATACGTTAGTATTAGGTATACTGAAATAGCAAAGGTACTTTTCTGAATAGCTCACGCTGACTATGACATTGTACTTATCCTTTGCGTATTCGGGTATTTCTGCAATTTGTCAAGTTGTCCTAATACCGTAATAAATTTTATATCCTTGCATATACTTTACTTATCTATGGAGCCATGTCTGCGTATCATCACATCTCCAGGTAGGGGAGTGCGAAAGAAGGCGTAGTGGGAGAGATGATTGGTTGAAGGTTGCAATGAGCAGAAAAGGAAATGGTGGAATTTTCGTGGAAAGATGCAGGTCCGTGACAGCTCGCTCGACATCCGTGCAGTAGGCATTGCATTAAAGTTCGCTACCGTAACGTGTCACACAGCCTCAAGACCAGAATAATATCTCTTTATAAAAGACTCTTCCTCGAAATCTGAGGATGAGGGAGATAAATACCGCACACTCAAGAATATGGATAATAGGTATGTCCAATACGTATAAAATATTTATCTCCATTGCACTTTCTGAACTGCCTCGCCTGCCATACCCTGGCAGATTACCGAATCCTCGATTAGGTTAAATCCTTCGTACGCAATTGACTGCTATGTTTCTATTAGTTTTTAATAGGAAGGCTCCTCATATTTACTCAGTTCTTCCTATTTGTATTCATTCGCTGTTCGCTACGCACCCCCCAACAACAAAAAAATAGGCTAATATTAGCCACATAATCTATGAAACGGCACATTAGAGACAAAAATGTCCCACGATTATTGTCCTATTGCGGATTTGTAAATGTTAATTAAAATTTTGTACATTTAACCCTCACAATTTGGAGAACGTGGAAATATTTTGTTATCCATCTAAACTAACTTTCTTCTATCAGATAAACAGAAAATAATATTTATATGATAAACTTCAATAAAGATGTGGATCTCGTTCGCGTTCATGCGACACAGGATACCTACGCTAATGATATCCTTTGCCAGATGGAGTCAAGTTATTTTTTAAATGATTAGGGACAAAATAAAGTCGAAATACATTTCTCACTGAGTGAGATCATCAAAACACGCATGGATTATCACAGGGTCACGGCTCGAACTGCTTCTTCGCAAACTCAAAGGTCGAATAATTGACGCACGATCCAAATCTTCACCGATTTCCTCAAAGTACTTTTAATAAAATGCTGTCTAAGAGATATTTCATCATCCATAATACTGCGCGAACAATTAATTCATGAACACGCTTCTGCACGGTGAAGAATGAATATCAGATGTCAAAATGTTCTGGTGCAACACGTGTACTGCTACAATATACCTTTAGCCCTACTGTTCGTAAGGTGTCATCAACGCACACGAACTTGCTTGCATTGATGTCTTAAAACCTGCAGGAACATCTCTAATTGTTTGGTTTATCGTTGATTGGATGCCAAGATACACTAAATTTGCGACACAACATATTTGATCAAATTTACAAATTTGTTTGTATGACGACACAGCAATCAGCGCGCTCACCAGCACGGCTTGGTTGGTTGCAATGTCGTATTCACGACTGTCATGACGTATCCACGACTGTCATGTCGTATTCACGACAGTCATGTTCATAATGGATATCATCAGTCGTTACTCGAATGTAGCCTCTCAATAATAATTGAATGTCCGTACATTAGATTCGGACAGTCAGTTAGCAGCGAAAAACAAACATCACCTCTTCTACTTTCCAGTTCCTGTGATTTTCGCATCTGATGTGAATGTTTGCACTAAAGGGCGAGACGCTTAAGTGAAAACACTTGCCTATTAGGCCAGCAGTACACCCACTTATTTTTATCCCCAATATTTTAGTCTGCAGTCTCACCACAGGAAGAGTCATGATCAATTCACTGCAATCAGGCCATATCAATTCTCGTCCAACCACCATCAACCTGACATCTAATCACTTTATCATTCGCCATTTGAATGCTTGTTTAATCAAATTGATGCGATGGAGGAACTGACCTGGCCCATTGCAACTGACCTGGCCCATTGCAACTGAACTGGCCTATTGCACCTGACCTGGTCAATTGCAACTGACCTGGCCAATCGCAACTGACCTGGCCCATTGAAACTGACCTGGCACATTGCAACTGACCTGGCCCATTGTAACTGACCTATCTATTTACAACTGACATGGCCCGTTGCAACTGACCTGGCCCCTTGCAACTGACCTGGTCTATTGCAACTGACCGCCCAATTGCAACTGAACTGGCCCATTGCAACTGACCTGTCCTATTACAACTGACCTGGCCCATTGCAGCTGACCTGGTCAATTGCAACTGACCTGGCCTATCACAACTAATCTGGAAAATTGCAACTGACCTGGCCCATTGCAACTGAACTGGCCCAGTGCAACTGATCTGGCCAATTGCAACTGACCTGGCTCATTGTGACTGACCGATCTCTTTACAACTGACATGGCCCATTGCAACTGACATGACCCATTGCAACTGACCTGGCCCATTGCAACTGACCTGGCCCATTGCAACTGACCTGGCTCATTACAACTGACCTGATCAATTGCAACTGACCTGGCCCATTGCACCTGACCTGGCCCATTGCAACTGACATGGCCCATTGCAACTGACATGGCCCATTGCAACTGACCTGGCCAATTGCAACTGACCTGGCTCATTGCAACTGACCTGGCCCATTGCAACTGACCTGGCCTATTGCAACTGACCTGGCCTATCACGACTAATCTGGAAAATTGCAACTGACCTGGCCCATTGCAACTGAACTGGCCCAGCGCAACTGATCTGGCCAATTGCAACTCACCTGGCTCATTGTAACTGACCTGACCCCTTGCAGCTGACCTGGTCAATTGCAACTGACATGGCCCATTGCAACTGACCTGGCCCATTGCAACTGACCTGGCCCATTACAACTGACCTGGCTCATTGCAACTGACGGGCCAATTGCAACTGACCTGGCCCATTACACCTGACCTTTGTTTAATGCAAGTGACCTGGTCCATTGCAACTGACCTGGCCCATTGCAACTGACCTAGCCCATTGCACCTAACCTGGCCCATTGCAACTGGCCTGGTCCATTGCACCTGACGTGGCCCAATGCAACTGACCTGACCCATTGCAACTGACCTGGCTCATTGCAACTGACCGGGTCCATTGTAACTGCGTGGTCTCTTTAAAATTGACCTGGCTCATTTCAACTGACCTGGCCCATTGCACCTGACCTGGCCCATTGCAACTGACCTGGCCCGTTACAACTGACCTGGTGCATTGCAACTGACCGGGCCCATTGTAACTGACTGGTCTCTTTAAAGCAGACCTGACCCATTGCAGCTGACCTGTCCCATTGCAACTGACCGGGCTCATTGTAACTGACTGGTCTCTTTAAAGCTCACCTGGCCCATTGCAACTGACCTGATCAATTGCAACTGACCGGGCTCATTGTAACTGACTGGTCTCTTTAAAGCTCACCTGGCCCATTGCAACTGACCTGACCCATTGCAACTGACTGGTCTCTTTAAAGCTCACCTGGCCCATTGCAACTGACCTGACCCATTGCAACTGACCTGACCCATTGCAACTGACCTGGCCCATTGCAACTGACCGGGTCCATTGTAACTGACATGGCCCATTGCAACTAACCTGGCCCATTGCAACTGACCTGGACCATTGCAACTAACCTGGTACATTGCAACTAACCTGGTACATTGCAACTGACCTGGTCTATTACAACTGACCAGGTCTGTTGCAACTGACCTGGCCTATTACAACTGACCTAACTCATTGCAACTGACCTGGCCCATTGCAACTGACTTGGTTTATTGCAACTGACCTGACCCATTGCAACTGACCTGGTCTATTGCAACTGACCTGTCACTGAGCAACTGACATGTCCTTTTACAACTGATCTGCCCATTGGATTGGAGACAGTTCATGGTCGTGGACCTACTGGCAGATGTTGACGACTGCAGGCAGGCGCACTGCACTCTCCCTCACATGCCCCGTGTTGGGCTATACACTTTATACAGTGTTGGGCTGTACACTGTACCGAGATGACTCGATTGAAATTACTCTGTTCATTAAAATTAAACAACGTATCTGGACATATTTTTAGGTACACTATCGTGCCTAGCACTGTATCCAGGCACAGTATCGTGCCTAACACTATATCTAGGTAGAGTATCGTGCCTAGCACTGTTGTCTTAACACTCTGTCTCTACGCTTATAATATGAAGACAAAGTTTGAAGTTTTTCATGGTGCGAGCGGCTGGATAGGGCTAACCTCCCACGAAAACTACTTCCTTAAGCAATTGGATGTGTGCCCTCGGATTTGGTTACT